>SOPF01025937.1:27735-95963 GCA_012979155.1 Hypericum perforatum
AAAACCAGTAAGTCAGCAAGAGAAAACCAGTAGGTCATAACGAAAAAATTGGTAAGTAATCAAGAAAAAACCAGTAGGTCATAACGACGATCAAACCAGTAGGTCATAACGAGTAAACCAGTACGTCATAACGAGCAAACCAGTAAGTCAGAAAGAGAAAACCAGTAAGTCAGAAAGAGAAAATCAGTAAGTCAGAAAGAGAAAACTAGTAGGTCATAACAAAAAAACCGGTAAGTCATCAAGAGAAAACCAGTAGGTCATAACGATCAAACCAGTAGGTCATAACGAGCATACCAGTACGTCATAACGAGCAAACCAATAAGTCAGAAAGAGAAAACCAGTAGGTCATAACAAAAAAACCAGTAAGTCAGAAAGAGAAAACCAGTAGGTCCTAATAAAAATACCAGTAAGTCAGAAAGAGAAAACTAGTAGGTCATAACAAAAAAACCAGTAAGTCAGGAAGAGACAACCAGTAGGTCATAACGAAAATACTAAAAAGTCAGAAAGAGAAAACCAGTAGGTCCTAACAAAAATACCAGTAAGTCTGAAAGAGAAAACCAGTACGTGATAACAAGCAAAACAGTACATCACAACGAGCAAACCAGTACGTGATAACAAGCAAAAATTTATGGGTTGATTGGAGAGAGAAATGTGGATTATTCAAAAATTTGTGGTTGATTGGAAAGAGAAACATTAAAGAAAAAAGTTGAGTGCTTTTACTAAATTACCTTTTTCTACTAAATTGGATTTCTTTAGTCCTCATTTGGGGACAAAAATCTTGTCCCCAATGAATCCACTTCCCTATTGATGTATGTATCAATCAATGTGATCGATAAATAAGTCAGAAGTTTGATAAATTGACGAGACATTTCTATGAATCATATTGACAGCTATTATCGTTGACATTGGAAAGCGACCATTTAGTAAAACTTAAAGTCCACTTGATACATCACTGTCTTGTACATCTAGATGTTTTAACTATAGGATTGAGCTTATAGCTGGTATTAATTGATTGTGAGTTGCATTTTAAAGCACACAATAGATGTGTATCAAAACATGAAATTAATTATAAGGTAGTAAAATGCAATTATTGACCTGAAATGAAAATATAATATAATTCATCTTTTTCGGCGAGAAGATGCTATTGTACAAATGATCTAGTACGCAATTTTTTTTCTTCAATAAATATATACTTTGTTCAATTGTGGTTTCTTCCTTTTAGTCTTAAGACGAAAAATACGAAACATGTACAAAAAAAAAACTTTTTCCAAAGAAAAAAAAAGTCAACTGTTCGTATTTCAATCGAGGAAAAGCCGGCCAGATTTGCTGTGAGTGTATTTGATTAAATATAACCAATCAATCACATGTGAGTCATTTTGTTTTGAGTGGATTGGAAATTGAGCCATTGACTTGCATTAGAATCTTATTCAAAAAAATTGGACAGAAAACGAGGAGAGCCTTGAACTAAATAGAAAAAATACAAAAAGTATCATGTAGTTTCACCGATTATTACTTGGGCACCATGTGCTTTTTGAACCTTAGAACCGGTCCAATTTATTATAATTTTCGTCACGGATCGGTCCCGATCTCCGATCCACGAGTTTTTTATAAAACGACGTCATTTTGCGTCTTATGTGGCAGTCCACGTATTTGACAACAAATTTTCATTTTAATACCAAACTTTTTATACTATACAACAAAATCTCCCTCTCATCTCTCTCCTCTCCTCCTCCACTATGTCTCCTCTTCTCCTTCTCTCTCTCCCAAAGTCGTCTACAGCATAACCAAAATCAGATTCCCAGTAAAACAAATCATTAAAGTTCAAATCAAATCTCAAACTACAAAGGAATGTACTGCAATACCAAATCAAAAAGACATCTAAAATCATAGGGCATAGCTTGAATCCCTTCAAAAATTGCACGAGAACAGGAGAGAGACCAGAATCTCTTCTCGGATCGACCAAAATCCATACGCGTAACAGGAAACAACGCTGTAATTTTAACCTCGTCAACAACAATAACTACGGCGATCGCGAAGAATCAAGCCCTCTTCTGCCCAAGAACCCATTGGTCGAGAGCCAAACAAGGAGGCCGCCCCGGCATGGACCGCCAATGGAGTCATACCTTACCACCACTGGGACGAAGCTCGCATTATCAAAGGAGAGGGCAAGGTGGCTAGTTAGGGTTTTGAGTAGGACGCCTTCTACTCCTCCTGACAGGGCGACCTCCTCTCCAGTGAGACCTGTATTTTCATCCCCCCAGCAAGCCCTAGATGGGCCCCACAAGCTCATCCCTCTCGTTGTTTCCTTCCCGAACCAAACCCCACGGTCGAGAGGAGCATAAGCAGTTGATGAGGACGTGCAAGGTGATGAAATTGGGCAACGAGCTGGTCGTTGAAATTGAGCAACCTGCAGACCCCGCAGCGATGGAGTGGAGCTTGAAGTGGGATACGGTGGCAAATAGGTCGTTGAAGTCGTCGGCGGAGTGCAGCGACCTGGAGAGGAGGGTTTGTTGGAGGAGGAGAGGAGGTGCTTCGGGTATGGGTTTTAAAAAGGAGACAGAGAGAGTAGACTGAGAGAGAGAGGAAGAGGAGAGGAGAGAGAGGGTTTTAAAAAAGTTAAAAATTAATCTTGCATTGATTTGGTAATTAGCCACTGCCACGTTATTTCCACGTAATGCTGCACGTTAGACGCAAAACGGCATCATTTTGTAAAAAACTTGCGGACCGGAGATCGGGATCGACCCGTGACGAAAATTGGAATAAGTTGGACCGGTTCTACGGTTCAAAAAGTACATGGTATCCAAGTGATAATCGGTAAAACCACAAGGTATTTTTTTTACTTTTCCCAACTAAATATAAGCTCCGCTATATACTAACTCGTCCGCTATATAATCCATAAATAATATAAGCTCCGCTATATCCATGAATAATATAATCTTATTCATTGAATATGATCTAAAGAAAATCACTCTTAAAAAATTTACTTATACTTCCCGGATTTAGTTAAAAGAGGACATTTTTGCGTGAGAAGTTAAAAGATGCATTATTCTGGTCAATACCGAAATCCTGTAATTTAGAAGGTGGTGGTATGAAAACGATGAGAATGAGCACTTATTGTATAAGCACGCTACACATTTTAGTTGGATTACATGTCACCAATGTCCAGTCATTTTCTAGTTGTCAAGAATGAATAAAAAAGTATGAGAGTAAGATTGTCGTTTCCTTTGGATGATTAATGGGCATCCAATGTTATCGTTATAAAAAATTAATATTAAACTATTTTATGACCTTAAAAATAAAAAAATAAGAGGTACAAAAGCAAAACAAGTTATTCTCGACTAGTCTCTTGTTGTATTATTATGCGTGACACACGGGACCCTATAGTTTATACTATTGACTCGGCTATAACATATTTCCATGTATCTTCTTCTTCTTCTCTCTCTCTCTCCCTTCCACAACTTCTCCAGTAAGCTTGCTGTTTTGAGATAAGACCAATCTAGCTTTGCAAGAGAAGTTAGAAGAGCTTTTGGGTGGGATCTAATCCAACTACTCTTCAGGTGCGTCTCTTTGGTATTTTTCTTTATAATCATTCATCATGCGATTTGTATGTGGTTTAGATTAATTATGTGTGTTGTTAATATGCAAATATGCAATGAGATTCAGCAAGTAATTTGTATGTTGTTGGGTTTTTTATGCGAATATAATTCATGATGTTGTTGAAAAAATATATTTGAAAAAGTTGACTTAGAGAGAAGGTAAAAAATTGTCATTATTCATAGATGATAAATATATAATTACAAATATCAAGGAATGATATGCCAAAAACATTTAGCAGTTGTTTGGTCTCTGTTTTTCTCCGACCTAACTAATTTATTGAATTTGTCTATAATACATTGGGCACCATAACGCAATTGGTCCAAATTTAGGTTTCAAAGAATATTATTACGCAATTGGTCCAAATTTAGGTTTGAAAGAGCTTTTGGGTGGGATCTAATCTAAAGTGCGTATCTTTGGTATGTTTACATCTGGGACTTGTTCACTAATGGCGACATCGATACAATTGTAGGTTCTTCTTCACCAATTTGAAATGCAATTGATAATTGCTAATTCTCGAAGACTTTGTCTATATGAATATGAGGAGTATAATATTTGCCTTCTACAGCTGGATGGACCGACAACATTGCACATGAGTTTATCATTTCTAACTTTTTGTTGTTTTCTATTTTTATAATTATAAGCTAGTCTTATATTTGTCTATTTGATATCCAAAGAAGAAGCCGTCAATGGTCTACCCCTGTTTTTGTTGGTAAAAATTAGCAAGTTTTAGAGAAAAATCAATAACATATCATCTTGCTCTTAAAAATAAAAAAAAAGTCAACTGATATCTTGGTAAATTAACTCTTTAATTGGTACCTAATCTCAATTCTTGAATGTCATTTCAGGCCGATGAATAACAAACAGCGGACTATCGGTGAGTAATTACTACTACACTTATTCCAAAAGCAATAAAAAGAGACACTTGAATTTCGCTAGACCCTTGCAATTGGTTTGTTGTTCAGATGGGAAATTGGGTTTCTTTCTTATGTTTTGCACTTATTTGTCTCATTTCCTTTTGTGGGTTTGCCTTGTTTCGTCTCTTTGGAGGTGGTGGGGCTTTGCTGGTTTGGTAGTTCGTTTGGTGGGTAATTTGTTTTTAGGCAATAGTTGATCTGTGGGAAATTCTCTAGATGGGTTTTTTTTTTTTGATTTTTGAAATTACCTTCCTTTGGAATCATCGCCAAATTTCTATTTGGATTGTTTTGGTTCGTTCATCATCATCATCTTGTTCACGACCCTTTTGCTTATTTTTTAGCCAATATATGTTGTTTGATCTTTATTTCTGTTTAATTTTTTTGTTTATTCGACTAGTTTATGGTGCTTATATGGAAGTTGGTTGGTGTTACTTGTTTTGGATGTATAGATGGAGGAGGATGAAGGAGACTAGTTATGGTGATCTTCCATGCGTCTTTACCATCCGCTTGGTTTGTTGATCTGGATCGAGCTCGTTGTTCATGATAATGTCGAAAGAGAAGATTGATTTGAGGCCTGTATTATGGAAGGTTGGGGTAGCTGTTGCTCTCTCTTTCGCCGGACTAAACTTTGCTCGATTTAGAGACCGGAAGAAGAATAAGCCATCTTCACCTTCTCCACCTCCCCATTCTTCAGGTTAGGCATGCCTTGAGCTCATTTTTTATGATGTGAAAATTATAGTTAAACTGGAACTACGTTTCTTCATCTGTGTCATGTCTTGACTTGGGTTCCTACGAATTTTAGGCCCTAGCCAGGAAATGATTTCAGAAACCTCCATATGGGACTGGTATGTATTCCTCAGCTTTCGAGGTCCAGACTGTCGCTACAAGTTCACTGATCATCTATATCACAACTTGAAAGAGAAGAACATCAGAGTGTTTAGAGATGTCGAAGGGATCCCGCCCGGAGATAAAATTTCTACGTATCTTGACAAAGCCATTGAAAGATCAAGGCTCTCTGTCGTCATATTCTCTAAAGACTACGCTTCCTCCGATTCGTGTCTTGAAGAGCTGGTAACTATACTCAAATGCAAGAAGGAAAGGAAGCAGAGAGTTATCCCCATCTTCTTTGAAGTTGAGCCGTCAGAATTGCAATATCATAGGACGGATGTACATGAACAGAAATATGGTAAGGACAGATTGCAGGACTGGACGTCAGCTCTGGAAGATGCTAAGGAGCTAAAAGGGGAAGTATACGTTGCCGGGTAGGTATTTTGATCAGCTTTAAAGTTACTTTATGTGAATTAAACAGTTAGTCCATTTGAATTTTGATTGTTAAAAAAATCAGAATCTTTCCCTCTCATCTGCACCAATATCCAATATTTCATTGTTTGAATCTTTTAGTTTCTGACATTTCAGCTACGAGCACGAGTTTCTTGAGAAGATCGTCAATCAGATAATGAGCTTCTTGGGTCCAAACAAGGTGCTGCTCCGTGAGCTCGTCAACCGTTCGAACATGGCGCTGGATGACGCGGAGAACAAGGAGATAACTGACCCTGATGTTAAATCGTGGTTAGATGAGCTCAAGGATGAAGTCTATGATGCCGAAGACTTGCTTGCTTATGACTCACATGCGATAGCTAGCAACTCTTATTCTGTTGTTGCAAAGGTCGGAACCAAGGTCGAGGAGAAGTTGAAGGAGATCCATGAGAGACTTGCTCAACGGAAGAAATTTATGGAGAATCTAGGCCTGGGGGACTGTGGCCGAGAAGCTGACGGGTACGGTCATAACTTACCTCAGGAAAGAATTACTACTTCATTGGTTGACGATTCTGAGGTGAAAGGCAGAGAAGCTGATACGAAAGCTATTACAAAGTTGTTGATGTCAGAAGAAACAAATGGTGCGAATGGCTTGGGCGTGATTGCTATTGTGGGTATAGGCGGCCTGGGGAAAACCACTCTTGCTCAGCTTGTCTACTCCCAGAAGGAAGTATCAGAGAAGTTTCAACTTAAAGCTTGGATTTGTGTTTCAGAAGAAACTGATGTTTTCTTGGTTACAACAAATATCCTGAAAGGATTTGCTCCTGAGGTTCGTGGTATTGACAAAATGACTCAGGATGTTCTTCAGACCAGTCTCAGGGATGCTTTGATGGGGAAGAGATTTTTGCTTGTTCTTGATGACGTCTGGAACGAAAATTTGGAGTCCTGGAAGAAACTACTGATGCCTTTGAAGCATGGATTGCAGGGTAGTCGGATCATTGTAACTACACGAAGCAATAAAGTGGCATCCCTTGCATCCACCATTCGTGCTTATTATTTGAAGGAGTTAAGTGAAGATGAATGTTGGTTGGTATTTGCAAGGTGTGCTTTTAGAGATGAAGAGCCAACTGATTATTCGGATCTGGTTACAATTGGACGGCAATTGGCTACCAAATGCAAAGGCTTGCCTCTAGCTGCGAACGCTCTAGGAAGTCTCCTGAGTGAAAATAAGGATGCAACAGAATGGGAGCGGATATTGAGAAGCGAGATATGGAATCTAGAAGATTGTCGCATTCTTCCTGCATTAAGGTTGAGCTATCGTTGTCTTCCATCAAATCATAAAAGATGCTTTGCTTATTGTGCATTATTTCCAAAGGATTATGAAATCAAAATTGATGAATTGGTCAGTTTGTGGATGGCCCACGGTATTTTCGCTTCTCATAAAGGAAATAAGCCAATGGAAGTAATTGGGGCCGATTGCTTCGATGCTCTCCTGTCAAGATCGTTTTTCCAAAAAGCAAGAGTGATGAGGACCGAGTGCTTTGTAATGCATGATCTCATTCATGATCTGGCTAAATATGTTGCCGGAGATTTTTTCTACTTAGTGGAAATAGATAATGCACGCTCAATGCCAAAAAGGACTCGCCATTTGTCATATCGATTTGATGCTCCATTTGAAAAAAGCAAGTCACTGCGAACATTTTTATCTATAAGAAAATCCAGGTGGTACAACTCCGAGGAAACAGCTGTCCATCATGCGGATAGAGTTCTCCGTCGTTTACTTGAAACATCTAAATGCCTCAGGGTACTGTCTCTCGCCAACCACTACAGCATGGAGGAGGTTCCTGAATCTATTGGAAACTTGAAGCTTTTGCGGTATCTGGATCTTTCTTGGACAAGCATCAAAAGATTGCCTGATGTTGTTTTTAAACTGTGTTATCTGGAGACACTGTTGCTTGAAGGTTGCAGGGAACTAGAGGAGGTACCTGATTCAATTGTTGACTTGAAGCTCTTGCACTTCTTGAATCTATCTGGAACAGCTATCAATAAATTGCCAACCGATCTATACAACCTTGTCAACCTATGCTTCCTTGACATTAGTTACACAAGGTTGCAAGGGATGCCACCAGAGTTGGGCAAATTAACAAGGCTTCAGAAGTTGGAAGATTTCTTTGTTGGAAAAGGGAGTTGTTGGAGCTCAATCGAAGAGTTGAAAGAGCTCTCAAAGTTGACAAAGATGCTACGTATTTGGAACCTTCAAAATATTGTGAATGCTCAAGGTGCTTCGGGGAGCAATCTAAAAGGGAAGAAGCATCTCAAAGTTTTGGAGTTGAGCTGGGAAGTGGATGATGCAGATGATTCACAGCAAGAGCTAACAGTACTGGAAGGACTTGAACCTCCTTGTACGCTCGAGCATCTTACTATGAGGGGTTACAGGAGTACCAAGTTCCCAGATTGGGTTGGCCATCGCTCCTTCTCGAAGCTGGTTTCTTTGAGAATCGAAGGATGTAAAAACTGCTACGAATTGCCACCTCTTGGACATGTGGATTCCCTTACGAGTCTCTATATTTATCGATGTGATAGTATTATGGTTGTTGGTCCTAGTTTCTATGGTAGTCCCCTGCCTGCAAATGATAAGCCAACGTTTAAATCCCTTAAGGTTCTGCATTTTGAAGGGATGAGCGAGTGGATAACATGGGAGCAACACGATGGAGCTTTTCCAAGTCTTGAAGAGCTACGTCTATCAGAGTGCCCCAAACTTGAGAGCGCCTTGCCTGGTGAATTGCCTTCTCTTAAGGTGCTTACGATTTTAGATTCTGACCAACTTGTGGCTCCATTTCCAAGTGCTCGAGCAATTGTTATTGTGACGGTTGAGGACAACAGCCGCGTAGTTAAAGTAGATCTGAAGTCCTCTCTTCCCTCTCTTTGTGTTTCTGGAATCAACTATTTGTCTCTTGATCAATTGTTGGGTGACATTCGACAAACTTTGGGTGAAAGGATTGTTGATCTGAAACGACTTCGTATTTCCAAATGTGATTTGGCATCTGGATATCAGGGTACAGACTCATGTAGTCAATTGGGAGGGGTTCTTGAGCACTTTAAGTGGCTTAATACCCTTGAAATCCGATATTGTTCGGAAGTGGTTTGTTTTCCCAAGTGTGAGTTAGCTTCTCTGACGACACTGGAATTAGTATCTCTACGAAAACTAAAGTCACTGCCAGAGCAGATGAAGTTAGGTCTCCCTTGCCTCGTGGATTTGGTGCTTCGGAATTGCCCTGAGCTGGAGTCGTTTCCAGACGGAGGACTGCCTTCCATATTAGAATCACTGGAAATTTCCAATTGCGAGAAGCTGATGGAGCGGCGGAAGGAGTGGAACTTACAAGCACTGCCGTCTCTTTCATCTCTTAAGCTTTGGGGTGGATTTGCTTACTCTTTTGATGAAATTGAAACTTTCCCAGGAGAGGGAATGTTGCTACCTCCCACGCTCACCACTCTTCAGATTGGACAACTTTATGGTTTGAAAAGCCTAGACTACAAGGGACTTCAACACCTCACAAGTCTGAAAACACTTGAGATTTGGTCTTGCGACAGCCTTGAGAAGCTGGTAACAGACGAAGAAGGAGGAGAGGAGGGACTACTGCCTCAATCTCTTACCACTCTTCAATTATGGGGTATCCGAAATCTCAAGTCATTAAGCCCTATCCACCGACTCACCTCCCTCAGAAGCTTGAGCATTAAGGGGTGTTATAAGATCTCAGAAGAAGTGACGCTCCCCTCCACCATCACCCTCCTCAAATTAGAACGAATGAAGATGAAATCACTAGACGGGTGGGGTCTTCAACGCCTTACTTCCCTTGAAGAGCTGCATATACTTGAGTGTAACAACATTGAATCCATAACAACACGAGAGGAGCCACTCCCCTCCTCTCTCAGGGTGATCGAGCTAAAGTCTCAGGTCCATTCAAAGAGGAGAGGCCATCCCTTCTTCCCTCCAACGTCTTCGTGTTGACGGGTGCCCTCTGCTTCGAGAAAGGTACCGAAGTGAATTACATAGATATCTTTAGTTTTTTTATTCACCATGGCCGAGGCGAGCAGGTCTCTCTCTCTCTCTCTCTCTTTATATATATATATATCCCTATTTACGTAACAATCGATCTCCTTTCGTTTTTTAATATTATTTATTTGTTTGTTGTGGCAGACTGAGAAGGCGTTTCTGAAGCAGCCCAAAATTTTCCTATGGTACACACTTTTGTTGTTGTTTTTGTTAATTATTGGTTGTTTAGAGTGATGATTAATTGAGAAGTTGTGATTGGGATTGGGTGCAGCTCGAAGAAGTCGTTAAAGGCGGGAACCATTACTTTGAAGAGTGTCGGGTTGGGATTCAAGACCCCCATGGAAGCTATCGAAGGTTGGCCCTTTTTTTTCGTGTATTAGATTGGATGTTGCTTCCAGGCTGAGGCAGTTTTGTTTGGTGAACTCGATAGATAGATAGTGTTCCATGTCGTCTGCAGTTTTGTTTGATGCATATTTCCTTACTGGTGCAACAGTATTGTTATAGTATGCTTGGAATTATTTTTATCTACTTTGGCTCTTGCTTGTCTTTGCTGTGTTCTACTTTGGCTATTGTTTGATTTAGATTCCTGGAAAGTTTTACCAAACCGAGGTTGAACAACATTAAGGCACTAAGGGAGTTAAATAGTATTGCTGCTGTAGTCTGAGCTTACCGTCAATGGTTTCCACGGGACATCTAACAACCCAATGAAAGATGAGATCAAGAGCAGTTTCTCTTATGATCATAGGAGTACTACTCGATGCTGCATTTGAACGACAAAGGAATCCATTATGCCTTGCCATTGTTTCTTCAAAGTTGTTTTTGAATAGTCTTCTATTTGTTTACTACTCTGCTCTCTTCTGAAAAGAATGACTATGGTCTCATTGTTATCTGACTTGTTCCTGTCCTGCTCTGTCAGGAACTTGCATTCAGGAACTTGCATTGACAAGAAATGCCGTTTCACCAGCAATGTCTATCAGGGGCCGTATCTTGGCTGGCACATGCCACAGTGCAAAGATGATGAGAACCGTCATCGTTCGCAGGAATTACCTTCATGTTATCAAGAAGTACCAAAGGTACGGCATAAAGTCTCCATTGGAGTCTCTACTGTTGGTGAAAAGCTCATCCTTCTACTTTCATGATAATGTGACTTTATGGTCTTCTCCTTCCCTTTCCCTTGTGTAGATACGAGAAGAGGCACTCCAACATTCCAGCTCACGTAGCACCATGCTTCCGCGTCAAGGAAGGGGATCATGTCATAATTGGGCAATGCAAGTTATTGTTGAATCAAATCTTTCATGTTTCCTCTGTTGTTTGTCTAATTGCTATTGTGCTTGTTCTTCCTTGAATTTCTGATTTCGATTATCGGAAACCAGTCTTTCAGGCCATTATCTAAAACTGTGAGATTCAACGTCTTGAAAGTTATCCCTGTCGGATCATCGGCTGGAGGCAAGAAGGCCTTCACAGGCATGTGAGCCACCATCCAGTCTCAATATTTTCATTTTCGTCGCAGAGTTCATGCCTGGTTTTGTAAGAGAACGCTTTTTGTATTTTCGAAATTTTACTATTGGTCAATTAAACTCGTGGAATGGTCAATTAATTATCAATTGGAGCTTTGGGGCATGGATTCAAGCAAATTCCGGTAGGCTTGTTCTCATGAACATAGCTTTCAACCTATAATCTGTGTCCGAGTTGGGTTGAAGGATTTGAGAAGGCAATTTCAGAAATATTAAAAATAATTTTTCTTGATGAGCTTTGCTAATTTGTTATACCTACTAATTTGTTTAATCAAAGTTGTAGTAGAATAAAAGTGGCAAAGTTGTCAAGGTCTTAAATGTTTATAGCGACATGCAAAACATGAATTGCGTGGCCCTAAATTATGCTTTGTCAGTTAATCACATTATATTGTTTAATTAATCATTGGATAAAACAAATGTCATTAATGTAGTAATCGAAGACACGTCGGTTGTTGGCATAATTCAAAAATGTCGATATCTCATTAGATTTTATTTATGGAGCTTCAATTAACTCATGGGTAAAGCTATTTAGGTTTTGAAGGGTAAAACTTAACGGTCCAATCGACTCACATATTGCCAAGAATATACAATTTGAAAAGGTTGACTTACAGAAAAGTTGCAATGTTGTCATTATTCATAAATGATAAATGTCTGATTACAAGTATTTGAGGGTGAAATCCATTGCTTGTTCCTCCAACCTTAAGTAATTGATTGAAGTATACTATAATAATCACCATTGGGACTATAATAGAATTGGACCAAATCTAGGTTCCGATGAGTATTATTAGGCTTCGATCATGGACGACACACGATGCCGCGTCATTCACCAACACCGAGCCACCTTTAGGAACAATCAATGGATTTAACCCTCAAATACTTGGAATTTACATTTTTATAATTTAACAAAGAGAACTTGAGTTTCAACAATTACAAATGTACATGTGTTAATTATTTATTAAGAAAATTTTGCTATCATTCACAATTCATATCGTCTTCAAACATAAATTAGTCAGTATAACAAATTATCAGATACCCAAAAGTTACACTTTGTAATTTAATTTAGAACAGCTAGTAAGTTCAGTTTTTAGAATAAAATGTTAATTCCAAATTTTTTTTGCTACTAGTGATTATGATGGGATTAAGACTGGCTACTTTCCTCAACGTTGCAAAAAGAGGACCATGTGCAGATGGGAGGAGGAAAATTAAATTGGCCAACTTTAGACTATTGACTCTTTTGGCATTATTTATGAACACGACCTTTAGGGAAAATGACTCGTAAACTAAATAGTGTGAACGAAAGATATTCTAATTACTGATGGGATAGATATTCTGGCCATCCCTATACCTTTTGCAGAAAGCAATCACACAAATCTGAACAAGTCGTTGTCTCAAATCACGTTTCATTTGAAATTGATCATCAATTTCCCAAAGGTTTGTGGCCAAACTAAGTTGTTTAAACTGTCAAAATCTTCTATTAGCAAATCATTGCTAAATTTAACCAGCAAACCAAATGGTCCAATAACGCAACATGTCCATATTTGGGTATTGGTCCCAATTGTAAACAAAGCGAGATTAATTCAAAGTAAGAGAATGTAACAATTTTTAGGAATATAACAGATTACGAAAAATGAAGGCACATGTCAAACAAATACTAATCCAGATTCAATTTTTTAGTACATTATCCAAATAAAATATATTTAGTTTGCAATCACCAACAACTTGATGTTACCTATTGGAATTGAAGGGTTTAGGTCTCCACAACTGTCGTGACTAATATCTATACTGAAAACGATGTAAAAGAACCGTGATTTCGACAAATATTCATAAAAAAGAGTAAAAGTTGATACTGATTACTTCCTTTAAAAGACATCCAAAAGCAGGGGAGATTATATGAAACCTAATACATGGTGATTGGTGAAGTCATAAATCTTAGGAAAAACACGAAAATAATAATATTACAAAATTTCATGTTTAATTTTATTAGTATGTCAATATATTATATGAGTCGGATGAGTATCAAAGAGATATAGGATTAATTTTTTTGACATCATATTAAAATTTTATATATAATTCAAAATTTTAAAACAACACATAGATTCATTTCTGCACTTATAAAAAAATCAATTAAATTTATAACTATAAAAATCATAATTTCCACATAAATTTATATTCTTACATATGATTATTAGTTTCCTTATTTACTTATCCAAATCAACTGCCAAGATTCTTTTATATGTTCTTTTCCTTTGTTTTTTATATAAGCGTTCTTTTCTTTCGTTTTGAAGAGAAACAATAGCATTCAACTATATGGAAAAAAAAGTAATCAAAGAGACATATCTTTGGGTGAGAAGTTAAAAGTGGCATTATTCTTGTTAATACCGAAATCCTTTTAATTTAGAAAGTCGTAGGATGAAAACAATGAGGATGTCATTTATTGTATAAGCATGAAACACATTTTAGTTGGATTACAGCTCATCGAAGTCCAGCCATTCTCTAGTTGTCAATCCGAATGAATTAAAAAAAAAAAAAAAGAGTGAGATTGCCGTTTCCTTTGGATGAAAAATGGGTATCCAATGTTATCCTTACAAAAATCAATATTAAATTTTTTTTATGGACATTAAGGAAAAATAAGAAGAGGTACCAAAACAAAACAAGTTATTCTGAACTAGCCTTTTTGTAACATTAAATATGCTAGGATCTAATTCTTCCCATAATGTATTTGTTTTTTTGTTCACCTAAAGTTTTTGGTGTAATATTCTGCATATTCAACTAAAATAAAAGATGAAGCTTTCAGTCGTACACTTTTATTAATGAAATTATTACATGTAAAAATGAAAAATAAAGTATTAAAAATAAGATGAGAATCCAACATGACAATATCAATTGTGCGAGTGTAAAAAAGTATAAGTTAGAACAAAAAATTTAATATAGCATGAGAGTAAATTAATCTTATACAAGTATTATATTCACAAGATCTTTGCTTATTTTTCGTTAACTAAATCAAAGTCCATATAATGATATAATATACTAAAATTCTGGTTAAATATAACTACGTCATGAAATAGAATCCTGGGACAGATTGAGCGGTTCTGATATTTTCCAACTATAATTTTAATTAGTGCAAACCAGAGAGACCCACATGGCCACAAAACCAACATATTCCCAAGCATCGTCTATTTCTCTTCTACTTCTTCTTCTCCAGAAAATAAAATAATATAAAAAACCAATAAGAAAGAAACTTCCCTGCTCTTCCTGCTACTTTGGGTACCAACCAGCCCACGGAGGAACCTCCCCAAAAAGGACAAAAGCGAGAAGCTCCCAAGGAGTTGCCAAAGTCACCCCACACAAAAGGCAAGAGAGAGAGAGAGAGAGAGAGAGAGAGAGAGAGAGAGAGAGAGGGAGAGAGAGAGAGAGGGAGAGGGAGAGAGAGAGAGAGAGAGAGAGAGAGAGAGAGAGAGAGAGAGAGCCATGTGTGTACAGGAAGCGGAACAGGTCAACCAAGGAATTGACGAGAGCCCCGCAAGTGAAAACGACGCCGGACCCAACACTAGTAGTAGCAGCAACAGCAGAAAGAAGCAAACTTCGGGGTTGCATTGTGAGACCCAGATGG
This sequence comes from Hypericum perforatum, assembly GCA_012979155.1. Classification (NCBI taxonomy): domain Eukaryota; kingdom Viridiplantae; phylum Streptophyta; class Magnoliopsida; order Malpighiales; family Hypericaceae; genus Hypericum; species Hypericum perforatum. The sequence goes on from SOPF01025937.1 coordinate 42,682, forward strand.
AGATTTCTGATAAAGACTCCAACTTTACCTCTTCCGGTGGCGGTCTCCCTCTGGGCACCTCGTTTCCTGTGAGAATTCTTCGTCTTTTTCTTTTTTTTTTCGGAAGTAGGTTGGTTGTGAGTTAGTTAGTTTGGTTTGGTAGCCATTGTTAGAGACAGTTACCAAGGCATGGTCGGTAGGATGGCAACGATTCTTGGCACGTTTCTCAGGACCCGTTGCAGAAATGGAAAAACCTTTCTTGGGAGGGAACAATTCCGGAAGCGACTAAAGTTCCCGGGGTTTAGGTTGATCGGCCTAAAATTTAAAAATTCTGACCCAAAAAAGTGTTTAGAGACTGTTTCTCGGCCAAATTGAATGTGGGAATTGTAAGTGTAATGTCCTTACTAATTTGGAGGATTTTTTTTTTTTTGGGTTCTATGTTTCTTCTTTTGAAAAATGGTCTTTTGAGTTGCTCTGCAACCTATCTCCCATGAGGACGTTAATTGTTGTTGTGTTTGCTTGGTTAATAGCCAAGAATGGGTTAGGCTTGAAGTCCTAGATGTCATCGTTTGCTCGGATGGTTGTCATCAATCGGGATAATAGGAACCCATTTGACTGATTTAATCTGGTGGTTCTGTATGTTTTATGTTTTGGGATGCTATTTATGTTTATTAATGCGTTTATGATGTTCCATATTGGAAAGTGAATTGACATTTTGTTTTCTCCGGTGTTGCCTTGTGTATTGGAAGTCCCAGTGTCTTTAGTTGGGGTGTCCCTTTTCTGCTTCTCTTTTTTTAATTTTTCAAGGTTGTGCTTTAAATATGTCTTGATCCCAGCATATGTAACATGTCTGCACTTGGGGAATAATCGTTTAATTAAATTGATAAAGGGTTGCAAATAGTGCTCGTAATTTGTTCTCACTAAGCGTCATTTTGGATTAATTCGTAAAGAAAAAAAGATTTTGTTTAATTCAGGTATTGAGAAAGAGTGAATGATTCGTCAGAAAAAGTTCCCATTTGAAAAAGCTCCTTTGTGCTGTCCAATCAAACGAAAATGTTGCCAAGTAGCTTTCTGCCTTTCTTTTAGCATCAGATTCCACTTCGCTGCCACAACTTTTGTGGTTATGCAGCTTCTTTTAGTCTTGTGGAGTTGTGGCAGCTGGGTGTCCATTGGCTGCTATGTTCTCATAAAACTTGTCTTCATAAAAGGAACTCGTTTCCTATTCGCATACTTGATACACCGGTACTTTCGGCATCGGAGTTTATATTCGTCGCACAATACATGGATAACAGTTTGCTTCTGGTAACTTAAGATCTCTTGCTGTTACGTTGTTCTTATTCTGACGCTCATCATGTAATTATGCATGAGTTTTTCAGCTTGAAAGTATTTCCGAAGATGGTGTCACAGAGCGGAGGCAGGGTTTGTCACCAAACTTTGTTCCTACACTTCAGTCAGGAGAATGGTCGGATATTGGTGGGCGGTGTTATATGGAGGACACTCATATTTGCATTAGTGACTTGGCCAAAAACTTTGGATGTAGTTTGCTTGGCCATGAAGCTGTTTCTTTCTACGGTGTAAGTTGCACGCTCAGTAATTCATTGTCCTGTTTCTGATGACTTCAATCTGGTTTTCAATCTTCAAAAATTCCATTGAAGAAAGGGATCATGGGAGTCAACGTTTGAAGCAGGACTAGCTTTTCACTTTGCAGTACTCAAACCAAACTCTTGTGTGACAGGTTTTTGATGGGCATGGTGGAAAAAGTGCAGCACAGTTTGTTCGGGACCATTTGCCTAGAGTCATCGTCGAGGATGCTGATTTCCCTTTAGAACTTGAGAAAGTAGTCACAAGATCATTCATTCAGACTGATGCAGAGTTTGCGCAGTCATGCTTGCGTGAGTCTTCCCTCTCATCAGGCACAACTGCTCTGACTGCCTTGATATTTGGGAGGTAAGAACCTCCTTTTGGTGCCCTGTCTATTTTTTGGTGGACATCTTTTCCATTATTCTCCCTTTTGCTTTACGGGTAACTGTGTCCATATTCCTGTTAAGGGAATTGCATTTGCCTGATTGGCATCATTCTTGCTTACCTTTGTGGGGGTTCATGTTGCCTAAGACAGTCTCTTCATCTTGGCCAGGTCATTACTTGTTGCAAATGCCGGTGATTGTCGGGCAGTTTTGTCTAGGCGCGGGGTAGCCATCGAAATGTCCAAGGACCATAGGCCTTGCTGCAATAGAGAAAAGAGAAGAATAGAGTCGTTGGGTGGATACGTTTCAGATGGCTATCTGAATGGTCAGTTAGGTGTTACACGTGCATTGGGCAATTGGCACCTCGAAGGCCTGAAGGAAAAGGGTGGTCCTTTGAGTGCAGAGCCTGAACTTAAGCTGATTACGCTGACCAAGGAAGACGAGTATTTGATCATCGGGAGTGATGGGATATGGGACGTATTCACTAGCCAAAATGCGGTAGATTTCTCCCGGAGGAGACTTCAAGAGCACAACGATGTAAAGCTATGCTGCAAAGAGATGGTGGAAGAAGCAATAAAACGGGGAGCGATGGACAACTTAACGGTCGTAATGGTAAGTTTCCACTTAGAACCGCCTCCACCAGCAGTTGTACAGAGGACAAGATTCAGAAGAAGCATTTCAGCCGAGGGTCTTGAGAATCTCAGAAGCCTGTTACAAGTGTAATCCAAAAACAATCTACCTTTCGTCTTCCCTGCAAGGCCGCCGCGACTCGGGCTAGGCTAATAAGTGGTACATAGCCGTATTCTGTACAGCTTTTGCTTTTGCTTTGTGTATATACATTCTTCAGATAAGTGCTTCCCAATTTTTGTACTAAGCATACAGCTGACGAAAGATTGAACTTTTGGAAGTAAGAAAGATGTCTCAACCTGCATGTTGAAACAACAATTTACTTGATTCTGGACAAAAAAAAAAAAGAGTTCTGCAATTGTAAGCTTCTGTTCGTAAGCAAATGGTTTAATATTGTTGTGCAATGGCAATCTGAAGGCAAATGTGGTATAGTATTGTATTCTCACTCGAATCAATGGCAAAGCTTATCGTACTCCCATCTATTTTCACATCTACCTTACCATTACCTCTCAATTTTGTTTTCAAATATGCAAACTCGAAATATTATTTCTTTAAGCTAAAACTCGATACATTTTTAAGTGTTGATTAGAACATTGGTATATTTGTTTAGTCAAAGGTAGGTACTATGGGATATAGATCTCAACTTTTATGTACGGCTAATTAAACTTTGTGCAAAATTCGTAACTGGTACGCAATCAAATTTCGTAACAAATACTTGTCAATCAATTGTATTGGTTTAATCAACTTAAACCAACTTATAGTTCTACTTTAAACGGATGTGTTAAGTTCTTCAATTGAATTAAGATTCACTTTGCGAAATTTCGTCTTCTCGTGTACCTATTTTTACTTCGAATGAGAGACATCATAGGTTGGGAGGTTGGACTGATATTATTTTCCTATTATTCAAGTGTTCTCTTTCCTGTAAATTTTTCAAGCTATTCAGATTGTCAATAGTGTAGCACCAATCAATTCGACAATCCAATTTTTTTTTTAAAAAAATTTGGATTGAAAGGCTATAGATAGAAATCTTTCTGATAAGATAGCTAGGCTCTGGGCACTTCTTGTTTTTGAATCAAGAAGAAAACCAAACGATATTGATTAAAAAAAAAATGGAGGAGAGACAAAACCATACACATCACTGCAAAATGTGTAATGAAGAAGTACAACCGATACAGCAAAAATGTTATGTGCTCAAGATCCTACTTTTGATTCTCGTTAGGCGACAGCCTACCTACGGGGACTATTACAAAGGAATAGCGCCCTCACATCATCTGATGGATATCCACTGTCTGCTGTGCGAGCTCCTGCAACATCGCCTCGTCGAAGAACTTGTTGCTGCTTACGTCTTCGCTCATTCCCTGAAACAAAATTCCCAATTAGAATTGTTCTGATCGAGTAGTTAATTTTAAGGAGCGAGATAAGGTGGGTTTATGATTGCATGTGTGTCACATGCAGTTGTAGTAAGGGAGAGAAACATGCATACCTTGCGACGTCTTGTCTTCACCATAAACTCACGCGCAAGTTGGTGAACTTGTGCCGGCTGAAGTGGACGCAGGACTATGCTCTTATCCAGAGGATCTCCGGGAACTATGGCCCAGTGATCAAACACAGACATGCAGAAGGCTTGCCCTTGTGTATGGTACCGCAAGTCCGTCTCAAAACCAAACGACTCAATCACAGGCAAGAATGCCTGTTGACCAATGAAAAAAGACGGTAAAGAATAAATATATGTTTCATTCATAAACAAGCATGCTCCAAATTAACCTTGTCTCATGCATAACTCTGCTATTGAAATCGATACTCAACTAAACCTCCCAATGTTTACTTGCACATTGTTTTAAGCCTTTAAAGTTATTAGAATGGAATAAAATAGTTAGTTGCCAACTCAAAACTGTCTTCACAAATTTTGAGGTGAAGTGGAACCGAACCTTAACAAGATAAGCCGGAGTCCCGGGCTGAGGAACATCTGCTGTAACATGTCCACGTCTGCGGGATAATACCGTGTAGATCGCACTTAGACAGTCTACTGGCGTTTGAATCTGCAACAAGAATATCAGGATTATCAGAAGATCAAGGTAATGACTTCTACTCCCAAATGAATAAGAAGTTTACAAGAGATAACAAGGAACATATAATTGCTTCATCATCAACACTCGAAAGGCCACAATCCAGGAAATTTGATTCAACAGATACATTGAGCACACACCTCGACATAATATACTGGTTCCATGAGCCTTGGGGTTGCCATGAGAAAAGACGAATAGGCCACACGTCGAGCTGTGGGGATGATCTGCCCAGATCCTCGGTTCAGTGGTTCTGGAGCAATTCTTGCATCCACTATTTTGAACTTCACATTGCGGATAGGCTCGTCACAAAGTGGTCCTTCTCGAGCACCCCACTGAAAACTGTACAGTGAAAAACATTTGGTCAACTGCAGGTATTGTATGAATAATATCAGAACAAAAGACTGTATGTTTTGGTTTATTGTACCCTTGGACAATAGAATCCTTGACGGCACCTAGCAATCCCTTGTCAACTTCAGTAGGGAGTGTATCATCTAAAAGGATATTAGGTCCCTGTAGAAAGGAGATTAAATCACTCTCAGCAAAGACAGAACAAGTAACGGCTGTGTGGAGGCGACATTTATATACCTGCTTGTCAGGACCAAATGCCCATATTGATCGTGCTGCAAGCAAATCCCACTCATACTTTGTCTTGAAGAAATCGCCAAGGGCTTTCCGGTTCCAATCAATGCTGACAGCACCATTCTCGATGTCTTCTGCTAGGCCTTTCTCCAAAGGCTCTGCAACCTACACATGGAAAGAAAGGGTGTGTGAATTGTATCCCATTAGCTTTACATTAACAAGGACCAAAACCTTTATGTTGTCTAACCATAGTGATCTTGTTCTTCTTGTTTGGTGTCTCGGCAAAACATTTCATTGACGAGGTCTCCACCACTGTCTCACAGAATGATACAACTGGATCGGCAACCTAATTTTGTTCAAGAAACAAGAAAATTGAGCAAAAATGTTACTAGAAATGAAAGCAGAGGAGCAACAGAAATACGTTAGTACCTTGACTTCTACTTCAGAGTACAGCTCTCTAAGATCCTTCATGATGGAGTCTAGGTACAGTTCTCCAGTACCAAGAATAGTATGCTCCCCAGACTCTTCAACCTTAGTTATGGCTAGTGGGTAGCTTTTACTAATTTTCCTAAGGCCTTCCACCATCTTTGGTAACTCACTTGGATTCAAAGGTTCGGTGGCAGTTTTCACTACAGATAGTGTGTTGAATTGAAGAGGCCGGAATATGTATATGTCTTCATCATTGTAGTTCACATTACAAAGTGTTGCAGTCTTCATAATTGAAGCATCTACACCTTCAATAAGAACCCAAGAACCAGGAGGTGCCATGCTTATGGGCAATCTATACCGGGCTTGGTATACCCAAAGTTTAGTCACTTCTTTTATTGTCATGTCCTCCTCATCATCAGGGGAATAACCTTCTCCAAGCACCTTGACAGACTGTCCGGTCTGAATCGTTCCGCTATAGACCCGACCAAAAGCATCAAATGAACTGCAATCTGACTTGGGGTACAGTTTTGTAACATTCACCATCAAGGGCCCAGCAGGATCACAATCTACCATGGCCTGGTAAATCTCTGAATCCTTTGGACCTGTATATATATGATCAACCTTTCTTACAGCTGCTTCCTTGGCGGAAGGAATATGCTTAACGAGCATATCTGTGAAACCAGAAGCTGAACCAAATATTTGGCTGCATGCCAACCTTAGCAAAGGTCGCACATTTAACTTATAAGCTGCATTCGGAAGAGTAACTCCTAGCTCAATAAGAGTAGATTCCACACTCTTTTTATGTTCTCCAATCAGTTGACTGTATATCTTGTAGAGGGGTTCGAGAACAAATTTAACGAATGATCTTTCTCCACCACTGGCTGGAGGCTTCTTCCTGAAAACCCTCTCATCTGGATGATAATACAGGTCTCCCCAAAGTCTGGAAGCAAACTTGTTAGCATCAGCTGCAACTCCGTGGAGCTTTAAGTACAATTTGGCAAATGATTGCAAGGTAAACGACCAGCCAGCAGTGGCACTTGCAAAACAAACATTCCCAGCTGCTGGGTCTATCACTTGGACACTTCCAGCAGTTGAAGAAGCTGCTGATATATGAGTGTTGATGACTTCTATGGTATGCCTTAGCTTGTGATAGGCATCTTTTGGTGGTAACTTGAGCTCGGTTATCAGTCTATCAACCTTCAGCAAAAGAAACATTATAAACATTCTGGTTCTTGGAAGGAGATAGACAATATTAAAACATCTCAGAATCTAGTTGGCAAAAGCACAAGAAAAAATGACTGATTCAACCAAAGAAATCAAAATCAGGAGTGAAAGTATAAGATAACCTTATTGATCACAACAACAATAGGCAGGCGGTCCTGGATAGCATGCCGTATTGCCCTCTCTGTATTTACCTACAAACCAGCAGAAACAATAAGTGCCAAGTTGCATATGGTATACATAGCAGACAAATTGCAATGACCGCAAACTGTTAGATCATGCAACAGCGACCTTCTCAGTACGCATAATAAAGTTGTAAACAAGTAAACTTCACCAACAGCATCAAACGTATTTTCTTCTTGCTGGAAAAGAAAAGAAAAATCATGACAAAAATATAAAGATCACTTATCTGTCATTGTGAGGTACAAAAATGCACACGTAACTATCAGTAAGTAATGGTTTTAAGGATCACTTTGATCTCCACAGTATAATGGAACATACAGAAAGCAAGATTCTATGGAACTTATATAAGATTCCACACATCAAACATGAGAATAAAGTGTCACAGCATGACGAAGAGCATACACACATTAACAGAAACAAGTCATAATTCAGAGATAGAAGCATTATGAACAGTGGAGATGACATTATACATAATAATCATGTCAATAATCCACTTACCATCACTCCTTCGGCTGCATCCACTATAAGCACAGCCCCATCAGCAAGGCGGAGAGCAGCAGTCATTTCATCAGAGAAATTAACATGACCAGGGGTGTCCATGATGTTACATAGATATGACTTCGAATTGCTATCCTCAAGAACAAGAGACATGGGGACAGTCTTGATGGATATCCTCCTCTCCTGCTCATCTATTCTTGTGTCCGTGTACCTCATGTGCTTCTCGCTCCTCGCATCAAAAGTCGGCGTATGATGGGTTTGCTCAACCAACATATCCATGAAGAGCGTCTTGCCGTGTTGCAGGTGTCCCACAAGAGCAACATTACGAACAAGAGACGGGTTCGACATGAGACCGACAAGAAACTGCGTCGACACGTACGTGGAAGAGTCCTTAACCCCGACTTCAAACTTGACATTCCTAACAGGGTTAATAATTGGTTGCTCGAGAGACTGCTCATCCTCGTCCATAACCAACGTTTCCACATCTTCCCCGTAAACCTCCTCCGCAGTAGGGTAATACTTCTTGTCCTCGGCCAGCACGATCTGGTTGTCCATATCAACATCGTGACCAGTTGTAAGCCACCCATTCGAACCGTTAGCTAGTTCCTTGTCTTCCATTTCATCCCCGTCATCGTGAGGCTTGTCCTGAAGATCTTCGTCTTCGACCTCCTCGTCGCTCTCCCTATCGGACTCGATCTCGGGGCCGATGTAGTTCCCGAACTCATCGTACAAGTTATCATCCATTTTCCCCCTGAAAACCCTTTCACAAAGCACAACACTTAGTAACCCTAAACGAAACCGCCTTTATTGCTCACCCTAAACCTAAATTGCAACGTTAATAGCATCTAAATCTAGTAAACCCTAGATAGGAGGAAGACCATAGAGTACTACAATAAACCCTAGAAAAAAAAAATACAAAAACAAGTTAAAGGGAAAGTGAAGGAAAAAAAAAAGAAAGAAGAAAAAGTACCGTAAATGTGAAGCTAAAGAGACAACCGCTCCTTCTCGCGAGACTGGAAGACGTTGGAAGCTGCTTTAAAGTGAGAAGAAGGGTTTTAGAGAGGGATTTGAGATGATATAAGAGCAGGGAGATTGCAATTTTATGATTTTATCATAATAATTAACTGGGCCTATGTGTGAGATTGGGTCCTTAATGGGCCTGGATCCGATGTGATGGGCCCGTTTAAGGGAAGAATAGAAGGTTGTTTTCAGTTTTGCACGAATTTAATCTTAAAACTTAAAACTTTTCATTTTTTGGGGGGAATATATTATATATCCGGAGTTAGAAGTTCCAGTTCAAAAAATGTAAATTGACGATATTCAATTATAAATTCTTCACTTGGAATCTATTAGCTTTTTAAAAAAAATCCTCGATATATAATTTGTTGGGTACTCTTATGGTAATAAATTTCAATTTTCAGGTAAGTGGAATATTTTTGTATCTCGTGATTTCTATACATATTTTGGCACTGGGTTCTTGGAGTTCACATATTTTTTTTTTTAAATATATATTTTTTCATTCTTAATTAATTTTTTCTTATCTCATACGTGTCTCTTTCAAATATCTTCGGTTGAGTGAGCCTAAGGATAAAGGGTTTATGTACATCGAGTGCATGTAGAGGCCGGCGAGGGCGAGGCAATGCTTTAATAACCGTTGATATTTTCCATCATTACTAGCTTTCATCATTACACATAAAAAAATAGACTAATTTAGAATTTAGTAAAATCTCACGAAACTAATTTAGAGTTAACTTGAACAAACTTTTGACAGTTGTCCAAGTATAACTTACTTTTATGTGTAGACGAGACTTAAAAATAATAATTAAGAACCACGATTCTATTATTAGTTATAGATTAGGAGTACACGATGGATGATAATACACACAAAAAAAAAAACAAAGCACAGGAAAAGCAAAAGGTTCTAGCTGATGATCTGGAACCATGACAAGCTAGAACTTATTTAGAACACCAATCTTCTATACGAGAGAGGTGCATATGAGGCACTTGGTGAGACCGGCGATCATGGGTGGTGGTGGTGGCCGGGTGGATGAGGGTGGTTCGGACCCGGAGGAGGCGGCTGTGGTCTGGGATCTGCAGGAGGAGGAGGGCCGCCGTGGTGTGGTGGGTGCGGTTCATGCGGCGGACCGTGTGGCCCAGGTGGGTGGTGAGGGCCACCACCAGGCGGACCGTGTGGCCCAGGTGGGTTGTGAGGGCCACCACCAGGCGGTGGAGGGTTATGCATCCTTCTGGCTAATTGATAGAAATTGTACTGCTTTTGTGAATAATGCCCTTTGTTTCGGACAATGTGGGAATGTGTTGGTAACGTAGGAGGAGAAATTGAGTTGGGCTGATGCTAGATTTATACTAGCTGATAGGTTGAGATGAGATGGGTGGATTGTAATTAATAGTAGATAATCTGTAATTTTATCAAAAATTAGTTTGTATCCGAACATGCAATATGCATATTCTTTGTAATTTGAATTATATTTAATCGTAATAACACCATATTTTGAATCAAATTTTTAACACATTTGTATTTACATATATGTCAAACTCAATGCATCTAACAAATACTTGCTGAATAGAATGACAACGGATCATACCTCTTTCTGAAGAGATCACACGTCCAAATCTTATCTATTGCAAATAAAAAAAATATTATTCAGAAGTAGAACAAAGTTCAAAGTAAGTCTTGAAAATTTGAACTTCTATAAATTAAACTTAAAATTCAAAACAGATATCAATTACGTCTAGTCACAAACGATGTTACGTTATCCAACTATTATTGAACAATTATTTTTTGTGACAACTACTGGTCAGACACATGGTGTATGAGGAATGGTAGGTTTCCATGATGTATTAGTGGATTTTCTCGAGACAATTGTCGGGTAGAGATCTCACCTTTTACACTAGTGGATAAGCACATTCTATCTTTTTTGGATCAAGTAATATAAAGACGTCGGTGGTGAAGAAAAATAAGGATATTAAAATGGGATCTTAGCTAGTTTTGGACACGAGTCATGAAATAAACGTGTGTCGTGGACCGTCTTAACTACTAGTTTCACTATGGTTCTTGTTGCCGACGTTGGAGTACCTTTAATTATTACCGGAGGCGGTGAACTCCGCGCACTGTGTCCACATTATTTAAGAATATGAATTGTATAATGTATTTGTTTGATTAATTCATACATGATTTTAAATAATGATCAAAATATTGTTTTCTTGATTGTAATTTTCTCGGAGTAAATTAGCATTAAAATGAAGTTTTTCAAATTTTGAACTTATAATTATTTATTAAATATAGAACAATCTTCTGGGTAATTGTCCGAATACTCAGAAATTGTATGCCTTTATCATGATAATGGGATCTCGGTATAGGACGTGGTTAATGTTATGTACCGATTTTATACAAATTGAGGTAATTATGATCAATAAAACTATAGATTTGTTTTGGTCTTGTCAAGGAAAAATAGATAGCCAAAAACAAACAGTCTTCCAACATTGTCAAGGTGCAGTTGAAAGCCCAGAACATTGGGACATAAAGCCCATTTTCAATGACCCAGAAGTACGAATTATTTTCAAAGCCCATATACGTGTTTGATCGTTCAAAGACTATTTAAATTATTTTTCTACTGGAAAATCTAAACGTATATACATTTCCCGAGGATATGTGCATTCTAAAATTGAATTGTTCAACAATTGCAAATTGGTATTTTTCATATAATTATAGTACTATATTATTATTGTTATTTTTCAATATATATTTATATCTATATGTCACTTGTTTGAACATCTCTAGTTGGTGAACATCAGATCTAATTACATGCCGATTTTTGTTAATATATAGTTTATTTTTTTTCATAATTATCAGAGAAATTATCTCAAATAAATATAGGACGCATTCACATATATGGGAAAAATAACCAACAAGCTGAATTTGAGACGTTTCTCTGCAAACTAGAATTATATTAACATTTTTAATATATATAAAACCGGAAGGGGAGATAAACTGATGGACACGGAGACTTCGCAACTGTAATACGATGGCGTCTAGCCGTCTACTCTATCTAAACTACCTTTTATACACTTTAATATTTATTTTCACTTCTTTATCTCTCCTCCACCTCTTATTTATAAAAATAAAAGTATCAAGTTGTTGAAATAAAATATTAAAAATTTGCAAAAACGTATATTTGATTGTTGTTTTGGCATGTGGAACCTTAAAAAGTGATTCAATCTATGACATTTGATATAATAAAATATGCATTTAAATTTTATTTAAATCCTAATTATTCAATGACTTCAAATATATAATTTTATATCATTACAATTTGTAACAATGTATATTTTTATTATTTATAAAAGTATATACAGTTAATTCTCAACGTGTTCAGCATCCGCTCGTATACACAATGATGGTGAGAGTAACACACAAGTACGATAAAACCATTTGTCCAATCTTTTAGCGACGGAAAAATAATGAATAATGGCATAATTATTTTGAAAAAAAACCTATGCATGTTATATTTTATTATATGAGAATAACATACAACAACAAAAGTTAAAATATAATTTTATTCAGTGGACTGTGTAATTTTAATTATTTTTTATAAGCTTTTTTGGAATCTCAGAGGCGCAAAAATATATATTTCTTAGGTCAAAAATTAAAGATATTGATCATTTTTAAAACAACGAACATAATACACATTTCATAATATTCTATATACACTAAATCAATTAATTCAAATTTACATCAATTAATATACATTAAAAATTCTCTTAAAAGAGGATTGTCATCCAAAAAGTGAAAAAGTGCCACATGGAAGTCTAGTAAAAGGCTGGAATTATGCTCCATCTTAAATAGAATGTCTCATGTATATTAAGAAGAAAAGAGTCAAAATGACATAGAATTTATTAAAAAATTAAATTAGAATAGACCCATACACACATAAACTATTATAAGATCTAAAATCATTCAAATATTGCATTTATTAAATCAATGATACGAGATCCAGAGTGTACATGTAAATCAAAAACAACAACAAACATATTATTATCCAGATTGTACATAAAAAACAAGAATTGAGTCGTGTTAGACTAAAGGCGAGTCAATTCCTTCAAGCACTAAAAACAAAAGGAAGAAAATACGATAACCAAAACAGAAAGACGATTCCCAAGAAAAAGACCACGAAAGATTGAAACTTTGGGGAACACAACTGACCAATCATCTTGGCAACGTTGTCCCCTGTCTTGTCCTTGTCCTTGAGGTCGTCTCCTTCTTTGGATTCAGGAGCGCCCATCTTTTCTTTTGTTTCTTTTTCTCTTCGTTATAGGGTTTAGGTCTATCGTTATTTGGTTTCCGATCAAAGCTTCGGCTTGTGGGGAGTCCACCTCTTTCACGAGCGACCAACAACAACTCCCTAAAATAAAAATCAAGTACAATGGGTGGTCTCCGAATTCCGATTGATGTCGCCTAGTTAACAATCCGGGAGAAATGTATAGGCAAAATAACCATGGGGACAAGTGTGGTATTGATGTTGGAGTTTGTCAAATGAACCCGGGAGAATATATTTTGAATTAGATAGATTCTTTTGGTTGAAATTAAATTAAACTCAGCATGGCACCTTATTTTATGTTTTTACATTTTACTCATACATATCAATGATTTAGAACATGTTGTACAAAGTATAAATCTAAATCAAAAATTAGATCAACAAGGCATTTATTAAGAAGGAACGATTCAAAAGGGTAGAGTAAAATTATTAACCTCGGCTACATCATCTGAAATAGAGAATATATCATTGGAAAAATTTGCAACACCAGTCAAAATTTTGCTCGCACCCAAACAAAATACAAAGAGGGAAGTGAGCCTGCTAATAACTCTAGATAGCCATCTTGACAATACAATAGCAGAAACTGAGAGATGTTGGCTGATAAAAGGACGTGGTGTCATGCCCAGGCACAACCATTGATGTTTCAAATCGGCTTCACACGAGGAGCTGACTTTTGTTAAGTAGTCCATGAATTTGAATTATATGATTTGTCTGATGATTATGTTCAAAGAGTAGCATAAATTTGGTCTACCCCTTCGACAACATGAATAAATTTCAGCCAGGGAAAGTAAGCTTTATAAGCTTGCAACTGTACGTTCCCTTTTGGAACTTTTGTCAATCAATGACCAAAGATATATATTTTTTCATGTGTTGTTTTATGAGAATAACATAAAACAACAAAAATTCTTAAGGAAATATGTTTTTTTAACTAGAGGTTGTGTTTTTTTAGAAGTTTTCTTTGAGTCTTGAAAATTTGGGGAATATATTTTCTTGGGCCAAAGTTTATAAGTATGAGATCAATTTAAAAGTGTATATTTTCATGTATTTTTATATAAGAATAATATAGAACAACAAAAAGCCATGAAGGAAATATTATTTGTTCAGTGAAATTGTGTATTTTTTATTTTTGAGTTTTTTAGAAGTTTTCTTTGAGCCTTGGAGACGTAAGAAATATTTTTTTGGCTATAATTTAATCAGTTTATTTAATCCGTTACGATAATAATGGATTTCCCTCTCTCTAACCATGCAATTGATTAACTCCCTCTTTGAATTACACCCGTGCTGTTGGAATAAAAAACGTAGCTGCATAAATGATGGATATCATCCATGAGTATTTTCATAAAATTTGACACCCAAAATCCATACTCTGTGAGGAAAAAAAATGGCAAATTGAATAGTATATTAATATGAAAAATACTAGTCATTTTTTATTTGATTCTTGAGATGATGTGGGACGTTTAAAGATAATGATAATTTTCAGAACAATGAACAAAACATAGATGTAATCAATTTTACATACAATAAATTAATTAATTCAAATTTACATGAGACAATTTACATTGTTTGGTGGCTAGACATTTGAGTTTTATACAGAGTATAAAGTGAAAAAAATAATTTTTTTAATTTTATACTCAAAATTAAATATGAAATCAGTTTAGAAAAATATATTTTCTTGGAAAAAATAGCTCATATAATCTATGGATGTTATGAGTTGTTATATAAGAACAACATACAACAACAAAGCTCGCGAAGGAAATATTTTTTTTAGCAAGGCTGTGTATTTCTTTTTTTGAATTTTTTAGAAGATTTTTTAGTCCTAGAGATGCGAGGAAATATATTTTCTTAGGTCAAAGTTTATGAGTATGAGATCAATTTAAGAACATATATTTTTGGGGAAAGTACAGTTAAGTACCCTATGGTTTACCCTGTTCCAAAAAAAGGCCATGTGGTTTTTTTGTTACGAATTTAGTACCTTGTGGTTTCATTTCAGGGACAATTTCAGTCCCGGGCAGCATTTTAGCCTGACCGGCCAGATGTCATCGCCACATTATCGCCATGTCAATTTTTTTAACTTTGTAAGCCCGGATGATTTGGCACGGCAAATTACACTTTCAGTCCCATTTTTTGAATTCTAAGACTACCCTTTTCCTACACTCATCCTTCTTCATTCCTTCACCTCCGACCACCTTTTCGCCGGTGGCCACCGCGTACGGCTGCACACGGCCATTCTGACCTCGCCAATCGATTCGTCTCGTCGAGCCAGTTCTTTTGGTTGGTCGCACGACCTTCCTTCTTCCTCAGATCGAAAAATCTGATCGTCGGTTCTCCCTCACCTGTGCCCGCGCACAGTAGCCGCGAAGTGCCTCCCCTCCGCCGCACCGATTTCGGCCTCTCCGGACTGGTGCCACCCGACCATGAGCATCTCCTCCTCCAGGCGAGTTGATCGGTGCCATCCTCGCTACCGGATGTGTCGTGGTTTGTCCCCCCGCGTTCTCCGGCCTCCGCGACAAAGACGGAGCTTGCGCCGCCACGTGCAGCCTCTCTGCAGCTCAGCTCCTCCACCAACTTGCTCGTCTCCTCCTTCCGGTTCTAACCCCACCGGCCTCGCAACTTGGTTTGGCCGGAGTCGAAAATCCCTAATTTCTAGGGTTTTTTCGATTCTGGCGCCGGCCTCCGTCCCCGGCCAAATCGACGGCCCTCCTCCGTCCAGCGATGTCGCCCCGGTTTGGCCGATCCCTGTGGCAGCCTCCGTCTGGGGGTGGACGGTGGGAGAGTCGCCGGTTTGAAAGGTTCCTTCGGGTGTTTTAGTGTGTGAGCTACCTAGGGAAAGGTCCTCTCTTCGGGTTTTGATAAAATAATTGAAATTCAAAAAATGAGACTGAAAGTGTAATTTGCCGTGCCAAATCATCCGGGCTTACAAAGTTAAAAAAATTGACATGGCGATGATGTGGCGATGACATCTGGCCGGTCAGGCTAAAATGCTGCCCGGGACTGAAATTGTCCCCGAAATGAAACCACAAGGTACTAAATTCGTAACAAAAAAAACCACATGACCTTTTTTTGGAACAGGGTAAACCACAGGGTACTTAACTGTACTTTCCCCTATATTTTTTCTGAAACAAATAGCACAAGGATATATGGATGTTGAAGCGTTGTTATATGAGAATAACATACAACAACAAAAAGTCAATAAGAAAATATAATTTTTTTAGTGAGCCTGTGTATATTTTTTTGTTTTTTTTAAATATTTGTTGGAGATGTGGGAAATATAATTGTTTTGGGTAAAAGTTTAATCAATTTCTTTAAAATGTTACGTCGAGATGAAAAATAACAAAAATTAAAAATATTTAGATGATATAAATCGGTCTTTATATCTATGTCACTTAAAAAACAATTTAAAAAAGGAGTCAAAATAAAATGTGTGATAGAGAGTGTGATCAAAATTCGAATAATATTTATTAAAAAATTTATAAAAAAACCATCTAAGTGGTACTTGACAGATAACTAATTACATAAGGATATAACTGAAACACCTTCAAACCCATTTGATTCCAAATATTAATTGACATCCATAATACCTAACTATGGTAACGAGTTCGATCAATAAAATCATTTATTTACGTGTTAGGAACCCACTTAACATATAATGGAGGAGAAACTTAATTACTCCGAGTCATCTCTTTATAGAGATATTGAAATTGACTAAAAAGTAATTTTCAAATAAAACTCTTAAAAAACACAATCACTCTAACTTTACGATGAGAAATTGCTGAAACAAATGGACATTTGGACCAAACGGCCTTAAACCATAATTGGATTAAATCAAAACCGCAACAGCAAGATAACAAAATAACCCTACAAAGTAAGGAAAAAATTATAAAAAAATTCTCTCCCTCTCCGCTTCTAATTTTTTCGGAGAAAACTAATGCAACGTGAACTTATAAAAAAAGTGAGGAAAAACATTTTTTGACGGGTTTAAGTAAGGAAAAAATGGCTATACAACAATAAAAAAGGAGTTATAAATTTTTTTGGTGGTAAAAAAATTTAAAAAAGAGAATTATAATCAATGAAGACAAATAGAAGCTAGTCTAATTTGAAAAGTTGGATTCATACCGTATTTTCGACTTTCAAAATTTTTTATTACTAGATTTTAACTTTATTATCAAAGTCTATAAGTTCTACAAGATCTTATGAGATCCGATCATAATTGAATTCAAAATATATTAATATAAAATTTTAATTATGTATATATATAATTTAATTAAATCATAATAAATATATGAATATTTCATGAAATATCTATTATATCAATAAAAAAATAAATAAGTCAATTTTATGGAGCATATTCAAAAATATTTAAGAAATATATTATAATATAAGTAAAAAAATAATAAAAGATCTAATTAAAATTTAGTTAGGATTTAGATTGATTAGATTATAAATTAGGATAAACATTAAAAGTAAGAATAACTTAAAGATTACCCGTGGCCTTGTAGCCTAGTGGTATTAGGAGGTGTTGAGTTGGTGAAAGTCCAAGGTTCATACCTAGGTTTAAGCATATATTGTAATAGAATAGAATTAGAATAGATTCTAAAAAAAAATAACTTAAAGATTCATAACGAACCTAGTTTCCACCTTCAAACGTGGACTCATACATATATTGTATCTTAGACTCAAATTCAACCATCTCGTCCAAATTTGTTCCGTATATAAAACCTCATTTATACAAGGGATGTCAAATTTTATAGAAAATAAATGAACGAAACACCATATATGAAAATCCACTTAATTTTTCGTCCATCTCCCCTCCCGCCATCGAAAAAACGACAAGGAAATTAAAAGGGAAGTCTCTAAAAAAAGCTAAATCCTTCATTTACTGCTCGATAATCTCGTAGCCTTCTATTTGTTTGGTGTTGGTTTTTTTGTTTGTGTGGCTATTTGTTTGTTTGGTGGCCGTAAAATTCCTAAAGGCTTGGACTTAAACAGGAAACTTTCGAGGTAGAGAAAAAGAAAAGGTACCCAGTTGGTGTTTTTGTCTGAATTTCGTCGTGTGAATTCGAAAGGCGAGATGGTATTGATCACCTGATGATGTCTGAATTTCTTTTGGAGACATTGGTGTGCTCTTGTTGATTGTCTTAGGTGTTGTGGATCATTGGCTTTGTGGTTTATTTGTTGTAATGCGGTGTGGAGATTATGTTGTTTGTGTGAGTTTGAATGCGTTCATCTCCCGAACCATGATCTGATCAATGTATTTTGTGTAAATGCAATGTGCTGCTATGTAGAATTTGCTGCAGGTCGGGTTGTTGTTGTTTGTACACACACACTCCCAACGTTGCGGCTAAATAGCTGCATTTTGTTGCAGTACATGCGAGTGACTCTTGATGAGAATTGAAATTCTATCCGTTGGTCAATTGTCGGGATCTTTGCAAGATGAAGATGATTTGATCGAAAAACTAAGACAATGCTAAGCAATAGACTTCAGCTTATGTCCTTTTTTTGTTATTTTGGTTGGTCGGATTCATCTTAATTGTACAAACCTTGGAAGCAGACATTTGAGAGTAAACATCTGATCATTTTACAATTCTTGAGCGGATGATATGTGATTTCATGACAAGCTTTTTAAAGTCTATGGATCAGTCTTTTACTTGGATTTTATTGGTTCAATATGCCACAAAAGAGCTGGAATAATGTAGTTCTATCTTTTTTGTAGAATTCGGAGATGATGCAGTCTAACAGTTCATCTAGTTTATCGTACGGAGATTCGCATCTTGATGGGTTGCGTGTTGATAATCAATTAGCCGAAGTACCAGCTGAGCTTGTCTCCGATTCGGATATGGATCCCCGTGAAACTGGCAGTCCTCTGACATCTCGGATTGAATCGTTACAGTCGTTTATACCTTCAGGTACACGACTTCTCGAGATAAATAGGGAACAGGGCGTGACCGTCTCTTCGAGCATCATCCCCTATGGTATCAGCCCTGACAGGTTATTCTGGGATGCTTTTGCAAGACGTAGTTCTAGAATCCTTTCGGAAGTATCAACAATTGTTTTGTCAACAGACGATAATGATGATCAGATTGATCAACAGACACGGCTCCTTGGTTTGAGAAACGCAACTTCTTATGATTCGATGAGCAACGACTCCAGATACCTTGCTGATCGAATTCGCCACACGGCTGAACCACGACAACTTTCAAGATTTGAGGTTGCCTGATTTTCTGATAAGTATATGGTTTATACAAAATCGGATGAATCTTCTCTGATTTTCTTGGTCACTTCAGTTAATTGCATGAGCTGTTCGTACAGATATGGGAGAGACTTCGTGGTGTACTTGATGATGACGTTCGAAGAAGTTCATTATGCCCGTCTGGGTTGCATCCTGACGGTTCATGTTCATGCGAATCATTGTCAATGACCAGAGAATCGAGTGCTAGTGCAAGTATATCGAGAGTAATTATGCTTGCTGAAGCTTTGTCTGAGGTAGTCTTTGACCTCACATGTTTTTGACCTCACAAGTATACTTTTTTGTGTTTCTAAATCTCGTTAATACCTGATCCGTACAGGTATTGGATGAAATACATCGCCACGAAATACATCGTCGTCCTCCTACTCCCCTCTCGTTTTCTGTCGTCTCACTTTTAGCCCCAGAATCTATTGTAGACTCTTTCCCTGTCAAGAATCATTCAAAAGTTGACAATCTAGAAGATGGGAATGATGTTGAACTGTATGTTGCTATTTCACTTCTTGTACCGTGTTCTCTGGATCAAGTTTTTCCAGTCTCTGGACTGAAAGTTGTATTGGACTTCCCTTGCAGATGCTACATTTGCTTGTCTGAGTACGAGGAAGGGGAGAGAATAAGGATTCTTCCTTGCCACCACGAGTACCACATGTCTTGCGTCGACAAATGGCTCAAAGAGATCCATGGGTACTAGCTGACTGTTCTTCTTCATCTGCATATTTATTTCATGTCTGATGATAATACTTTTCGCTGTCCCGAATAGAATCATCGGTGACTTCGAGGGGAAATCAGTCTCATTCGTTGCTGTCGAATTTTGCAGGGTCTGCCCACTCTGCCGTGGAGATGTCTGTGAAGGTGTCAATGAATCTTCCCCTCTAATTCTTGCTGAATAGTGTACATGTCTCTTGTCCAAAGTCAAAATTCTGTATATATATATACACACACATTGTGGGAATGAAATTCTGCCAACAGTAATACGTTGTTTTGTACCTAGAAAGTCTATGAGAAGGATTGCAGTTGCAAGTGCATTTCACCTCCTTATCGCAATAGGTAACCCCGGTTTGCGCTGCATGCCCCTTGGGGATCATTGCACTCCCAATGAGCATGCATTAGGGTCGAGATGATGAACCTCGGGAAGAAATGATTTAATGTTTCCACGAAGTGCATATTCTTGATGAACAGAATACAACCAGATAGGAGTTTGGTCATAAAAATTGGAACTTCGAGAAAACGCAAGCAAAAAATTATCTTGGAAACCAGATTGATGACCATAGATACAGGACCTGCAACAACTGAAGAATAGCTTTCTTCATGACCTCAAATATTTCCATGATAATGGAATACTTTTGGCCACAAACCATCATATATTCCAACATGGATTTTGGAAAGAGGATGAAACTCTCTGCATAGTCATGAGAGAACAGGTTAGTTCGACCAAGATTCTGCTTGCTCGGGGTGGCTAATCTTTGCCAGAAAAGAGATTTGGATGATCATTCTTGCAGTTGTTGTCGTCCTCGTCAAAGATTTTCCATCACATTGAGTTGCTGCGACGCTTCACTTTCGCTGCACTTCGGATAGTTTCAGACTCCCCAACATGATCCTTGAACTATTGCCTAACAACATCCAACACATCTCTGTATCGATCAAACCATGACCTAATGAACAGAAAGTACATTTTTCGATTAGTTCAAACTTCTGTGCAACCAAAAAGAAAAATGACTCGGTTGGTTGGAAAGAACATGTTCAGGTCAGCCTTGTCAACGGAAGCCTAGTGGATATTGCTTCAATTTGCTCATCCCTGTAGAAGCAAATCATCAATACTTTTG
This sequence comes from Hypericum perforatum, assembly GCA_012979155.1. Lineage (NCBI taxonomy): Eukaryota > Viridiplantae > Streptophyta > Magnoliopsida > Malpighiales > Hypericaceae > Hypericum > Hypericum perforatum. The sequence continues at coordinate 63,625 of SOPF01025937.1, forward strand.
TTAACAGAAAATCCTTAACAAGAATCAGCTCGTCTTTGCTTCTAATCTTCTTGAACGGTGTAACGAATCCGAGCGCAGAAGCTGATCCTTCGATATGCTTGATTGCTGAGCCTGGCTTTGATTTGTTTTCACTACGTAGCAAGTTCTCCTTTTTTAGGCTTTGTCATCTCGTACGTCGATTTCGGACCAGTGCTCTTCTTCCGTGTTCTGTTTCCCGTCCTTTTGAACTTTCGCAATAACAACATATCTTGCCTCCATCTCTCCTTGCACAGATAATCTTTGTATCAAAGGCATCTTGGAGCAATGGCACTCACCTTCTGAGATGCAAGAACACCAAAATTATCTCTCAAAAAGGCGGGTGGTTGGTTGGTGCTCTACCGGAGAGGCGATAAGTTTCTCGAGCAATCGGGTCAGGAAAGCCAAGACCTCCTCGCTCACAGCCTGCAGAAGGAGTCCTGCTGCCACATAAGTGTATCGAACTGGAGCTTCGCTAGCCTGCGCTCGGCCGCAGGAAACCGACGCTTTGTCAGCAAAAGCGGGAAGATGTTCTTGCACAATGAGGTGATTGATTGGTGGAGTGAATAAAACGACGTCGTTTCGCGGGGTGAATAAAATACAAATGTTGTTTCGGTTTTATGGACCATTTCTTCCCTCTTTTTCTTTAAACTAGCCGTTGAAGAGGTAGGCAAGGTAGTAAAACAGTGTCGTTTTTGCGCTGTGTAGATCTGGGAATAATGCGAAAGTAGTAGTGGGGTCCACCAGTGGAATCATCAACGGTGGGGCCCGCATGGATCTGAGACAAAAGTCACATTTCGGTTTTTTTTTTAAAAGGGGTTACTGTTCATCACGTTATATTAAACTGGTGTTACTGTTTAAAAAATTCCGATTTTGGTGTCCAGCGTGGACCGACGGGGTAAAATCCCGTTTCATGGTCCATGAAACGGGATTTTATCCCGACGGTCCACGCTGGACACCAAAATCGGAATTTTTTAAACAGTAACACTACTTCTTCGAATACGAATGAACAGTAACGCCAAATAAAAAAAAACCCCACATTTCACTCTTAAAATAAGATCAGAGGGTGGAAATAATTAGTGATCTACTGCTACTATAAGTAAAATTGGTCATCCTGATATCAAATAATTTAGGAGAAAAATGTATCCAGATGTGTATTTTATGATTTCTGAGGCATTTAACGCTAATTGTTATTTCCTTATGTTCATAAAATTCTAGTATTTCATATTCGAACATTATTGAGTAAATATGATATTTGAAATCTTATTCAAGATAAAATCTTGAATCTCTTATTAGCCTAATTATAAATCCCATATCGCCGATATCTATTCAAATTATTTTGTCACATGGTTGAGTAGTCCATCAAATAATTGATGACCATGTTGGCTGGAAAATTATTGCAGAAAGAAACCGAATATTAATCACACATTTAAACTTACATTTATGTAGGGGAGGGTGGATAAATGAGATTATAAATATATAATCTTACATTTCATACTCAGATCTAAATCATAAAATATTTATACCGATAAAAATTTATATCAACTAGTTTAACTTAAAGATTTCGAATTTGAGTTATTAAAACAACAGTGTTAAATATTTGTCATTAATTTAAAACTAATATTCAGCTCAAATTAATTGACATAATAAATATCTGTTACAAATACTAGGAAATAATACGTTGAACATTAATTTCTAATCTTCAACATGATCATGTTCACCAGCCTCCCAGCCTAATTTGGCCTAATTTGGCAACTCTGAAAAAATAGTTTGGCCAAATTAAATCTCCTATTACCACCAGACACCTCTGTTTGCAATTCCCCACTTGATCTCCCTTCATCCCTACCCATCTCCCTTCCTTGTCGTCTGCTTTGTCTGTCACCCAAAAAATATATGCAAGCCAATAACTAAATTTGAGATTATATATATTTATACGTCAAAATCATAGTTCAAAGTGGCACAAGGTAAAAAAATAACGGAAGATAGTCCAAATATTATAAAACCCCAAAAATTTCAATATATCAAGATTGGTTGTTGGCCACCTAACTTTTTGACATTTCCATATCAAATAATAGCATCACAAGATTGACCAATATTTTACCTTGGAGACAATTGCTTCCTTTGTGTTCTTAGCCGTCCATCTAGCCGCTCCTTGGCTTCCTTGGCCACACCTCCCAGCTTCTCATCCTCCGTTGCTTTATTTAAAATGTTCATCTGTCAAATATTTATTTATAATTAGCCTCAAAATTTATTAGTCCAAATACCTATTTATTATTTTTTAATTCATTCTGACTTAAATTCATATTAATCAATCTATTAGGTGTATAGAGCCAATCATTAGTACTTACCAAAGAAGAAGACATGGAAGTTTGGTAGGTCTCGTTGTTGCTAGTGTACAGGCAAAGCGTTGACCTCCTGGATCCGCCGTGCGCGGTGGCTCCGGGGGTGTCCTTGGCCTGGTGGAGCCGCCTCCGCCGTGCACACTCCACGCCCGGTAACATTCCGGCCATCGGTAATTAATCTAACCCTGGCAAAGAACACTGAATATAAAGAATCAGACCATATCATATGATGTAATTATAGTAACTGTATAATCCATGAGCTATGTTGGTGCTTATTAGATAGTTAATTATGGCCCACGTGACCAAAAACATATTACAATTTAACTCAATCAAATTAATCTCGAACAACCAACCTACTAAATTTTTACCATGTAAGTAGTTTCGAAAAGGCAAAAAAATAAATAAATAAAAAAAGTTCAGTTTCATACCTTAGCTTGCTCGTTATTATCCAAACCGATGACACAAATTATGTAGTACGGTTGCGTTTTGATTATGGAATTGAACCGAGAGAGTTCAATTGAAGAAGGTTGGAACATTTGGAATAAACGAGAAGAGCAACATGAGAAGAGAATATAATATAAAGAAGAGGAGGGAAGATGACGAGAAAGAGGGAGGAAGGTTGGGAGGAAGGCTCCTCGTGGTTATGGAATATTATTATATTCAAAGAAAGGTCTTAAAACTGCGGTCGTTTTATTGACTTGCCACGTGACCAACCAAACTCAACCTTACACTTCACCATCATACATATTTTCTTTTCTGAAGTTTAGTTTATTAGAATTAATTTTTAATTTTTAAATTTAATTTATTAAACTCAAACTTTCAAAATTTTAGACGTTCATACATATTTAGAGAGCAAATAAAATGTAGGAAACAGGATGTGCATCCCAAAATTTTTCAAATTTTTTTTTATTATTGAAATCCTATTCTAATACCTATTCTATTATAACATGCCAGGAATCGAACCCTAGAATTTTGAGTTTTTTTTTTACAAGTAAAGTTAATGTCCATGGATGTCTTTTTACTCGTTTCTCCCTCAATTACAGTGTGGTTACCATTTTGCAATTGGGCTTGATTTGTAAACTGAAAAACAGTATTTGGATGAAGTTTGAGGCCCAATCCATTCAATTGAGGCCCATTATTGAATGAAAAATTTCCTCCCAACTCCTCCGGTCTAAATCACCATAAAGAGCTGCACTATATATGGGCTCCCCACCTTCGATTTTGATTTGTGTTGGGTCCAGAAAATGGTACACAACTTTGGCTTTATTCTTGAGTTGTTGATTTAAGTAATAATAAATTTGAGAAAGTTTTGGTTTCAGATTTTGTAAATAAAAATAACTATCAGAAAAAATATCATCTAAATTATATGAGATATCCCAAGAAAATTGATCTATCAGTAGGAAATTAAAATAAATTGAGGAAGATTTAGAATTGAAACAGGATGATGATGTGTGATTGTGTGTAAAAAATTGATCTACTTCTTAGTTAATATATTTTACCTTCTGAAACAATCGATCTTTTTTAAAAAATAGATTAGAATACGATTTGATTTTGAAAACTAGTACACTGGGAATAAATAAAGAATCCTCCTGATGTAGACAAGCGATGACGTTTAATTGAGTCCTTGCCTTTCAAAATCAAAATTGGACACTACTTATTTGCTTTAGTGAGTCTTGTGAACGTCACGCCGTGGGTCCGGTATATGGTCTCTGGATTTGTATAGGACATGGTCAAATCTGCTACTAGAAGCGGTAGAATAAAATAGTAATTGGTTTATTGAATTGATTAATTTAGTTCAAATTGTGCAAAAAAAATATTTTTTCAATTCATTTTGGGAAAAGAAGTAAATCTTTAAAATACGGGGAAAATGCGTCAAACAATGAAGGAGCTAGGCGAGAATCAGTGATGACAGTTACTCACTTATTTTAGCATAGCCACCAATTTTTTAAAAAGTTTTCAATTTAACCCTGTATACAACTTAATTTCCAGGTGTTAAATTTGTATTTCTACAAAAAAAAATCTATTAAAAGCTTAATTTCCGCTTCGAGTGCTAGTCATGTTTATTCAACATCTAACTAAGGGGTGCCGAGTGATCTTTGGTCTAGCGGCACAAGGGTGGAGTGGAGTTTAGGAAATTTAGGGTTCGATTCTTGGCAACGTTGTAATAAAATAAGTATCAAAATATGTTCTAAAAAAAAATCTAACCAAGGGGTGAAATTAGATAAGCCATCCATTACAATTAAAATTGACCGCCAACATAAAAAAGTGAAATAATATGTATTATGTAAATTCGGTGCAGAAAAAGAAAAAGAAACAGATCAACAGACAACAATCGGAATTTCTTTTCTCCAAAGTATGTATGAAATACATCTTATCTTTGTTTAAATATGCTTCTATATAGTTTCTTTGGTATTCGGGTTTTTTCCTCAACTAACAACTGAATATAATTACTCTGTAACTATCTCTTGGTGGGTATAATACAATTTACTTAAAAAATAATATGTATGCAATTGTTCATTACGTGTAACGCAATCTCTTTCTCTTTAAAAAAGTGTAACGCAATCTCAGTCCACATGATAGCGATATATCCATCTCATGTGTGACTTAAAATCCACCAAATATTAATCGTTCAATTTCACAATTGAAAAAAAAAATGGATGTGCACTTCTAATATTCATGCATGGATATTTGCATGCACGTAAATATTCCACTTTTTCGATGAATTTTTTTCGTTCAGTTACGTGCATGCAAGTCGGTCAGACAGCAGATACTAAAATGGCATTTTACCCTTTTTTTTCCATTACCGTAGACATAACTTGTCCTCTTAACTAGGACATACATGTTCTGAGAGAGTTGGAGTAAGAGGAGACTATATCTCTTATACAAACTAAAGCTAAATCTTAAAAAATTTAGAAATTGATCTCAACTCCTAAAATTTTCTAGCACATTTTTAGTGGATATAACAAGAAGATCTTAAACATGTTAGCCCATATGTTTTTACGAGTCACCATAGCGAACAGTATCATCTTCCGTTATGCCACTCATCATCTTCTGAAATAACTCCCATGTCTCATCATCCATATGGTCTGAAGGCATACCTGTTTTTGATACTTTAGCGTACCTGTTTTATGATACTTAGTAAAAAAGTCCAATCCGAATCCAAGTCCCACGTAAGGAGATTAAACAAAACTAATCCGACAGAGTAACCCAAAATGAGTCCAACAAATAAGCTATTTTTTCCACCGTGACGTGCACGTCATGGCACTTATTTTAACAAAATCGGTCTTGTTCGTTGGTTTGGTTCCCATGCACGATTGAGACATGTCAATACACCATTTTTTTGTCCAAAAAGAATATAAGCTCTTTTTTTTTTTGCCGTGAATTGGGGTTCGACTTGACTTGAGAATAGTTTGGCCAACGTTCATTTAAATCTTCCATAAAATAATACCGAAACGATGCTTTGGGGAAATTTTAAGCGGAATTATTATCAAGACTCGTATAGTTGTCACTTGGACTTTTCCTTTGGTAGACCGTCATCTTGATAGCGTTAGAGACCTTGCATTTTCCCATCAGAATTTGCACTTGTTAGCTTTCTCTGGACTGAGCCTAAACTTCAGACATGGGAGAACCGGTCCTAAATAGAATACGTCAGTCGTGGCTCTATTATAGGGACTCTTTTTTTACAGTAGTATTTTTTTTTACGTTCGTTAAGTTTGAGCTTAACAACTCAATCAAAGTTCCTTAAGATTTGAACCATGAACCGCCATCTTGATAACGTCATTACCTTGCATTTTTCCGTCGGAACTTGCACTTGTTGGCTTTCTCCTGTCTCAGACTATATTGGAGCTGTAATGGAGAAGACCAACGTCATTTCCTTCCTTCTCGTATAATTTGGGGTGGCATCCGGAAAGTCGCTACTGTCGCAATGTACTGATTTGGACATTCTGGAACTTATAGCTTTATGGACACTTGAACAAAAACCAATTTAATTTTCCCTTCCACATAATTAATAACAAATGCTTGCTTGCCAGTTATAACCCAAGTTCCGAAGAGCATTTAGCCTAACTACGTAAATGATGTATATATTAAGGGGTATTATTTTACTCTTCTACTGTTGGAGGTTCACCGATCTTGATAGCGTCAAGACCTTGCATTTTCTTAAGGATGAATTGGATATTGTATGTGTAAAATCATACAGATTCATCTTGGAGGTAACTTGGTCTCTTTCCACGATCTTGACAGCCTCAAGACCTTGCATTTTCTTAAAATAATGTAAACTATTTAATATAATAGAGATAAACAATTTGAGTAAAAAAAATTATAACCTCCAATAAAAGCAAAAAAGTTAGACTTTCTTCTCATTGGTTAATTTTTTTAACCTTCAATTTTTTCTCTCACGCGTGTACATGACCGGCCTGTAATTTCCATGACTGAATCGGGTCCCATTTTCCCATCACAACTTGCACTTGTCGGCTTAAAAGTCCATACGCAGGTCACAGGCGGAAAAAAGAAAGAAACCTATGGCCTAAAATTCCACGCGCATGTGTAAAAAAAACCAAACCAATTACTTGGCAAGCACCAATTAAAAGAAAATTCCTCCGGAACAAGTATAAGACAATAGCTACGGTTAAACTAAAAAAGACAATAGCTAAGGATTCCAATCCTCAATATTATCCTGGCCTAGGCAAAAAAAAAAAAAAAAGAACCTAACCTATCATGAGAATGGCAAAGCCGGAGCCGGGACACATTCTCTTGACCATTTTTGGTCTCTCAATTCTCACATTCGTCGTTCATTGTCAGAACGAAGATGGTATTTACACTTCAACTGAATTCACAAAATCCCGCATTTTCGGTCTGACTCAAGTGGTAAAAGACGAGACAATACATCAAAATTCAAACTCTAAAGTATATTATGTTTCATTTATTTGTCAGGGTTCATTAGCTTGGACTGTGGAACAACGGCGAATTCCTCCTACACCGATCCAGACACAGACCTAAGCTACGTCTCCGACGCATCGTTCATCAACACCGGAGTAATCGAGGCCATAAAGGCAGGCAACACCGGCGGCAGCTCACCGGTCAGGCAGCTGTTGAACGTCAGGACTTTCCCAACCGGCGACCGGAACTGCTACAACATTCCGGTGACCGTTGGGACCATGTACCTGACCAGGACAACATTCTACTACGGAAATTACGACGGTCTGAACAAGCTTCCGACGTTCGATCTCCACCTCGGAGTTAACCAGTGGGTCACCGTGAAAATTCTCAATGCGACGAACACCACGACGAAGGAGATCATACACATTCCTACCACGGACTACATGTATGTCTGCCTTGTCAACACGGGAACTGGCACGCCTTTCGTATCGGTATTGGAGCTGAGGCCTCTTAATAACAACAGCTACGAGCTGCCCGCGGCCAAAACAGCGTTCGGGTGGTTCACGAGGTTGAACTTTGGCTCCTTAAGCAATGGTGTCGTTAGGTGAGAACATTGAATAGTTTTTCCAAAAATTTTAAGAACGCACTAGCTTTCTTTGGTAGTAGAGAATCCGACATTATTTCATACAGGAAAATTGGCTCTGCAGGTACCCCAACGATGTCCACGACCGGCTGTGGTTTCCTTATTATTTCCCCTTATGGTCTAACATAAGTACCAGCCAGATCGTTGACGAAAAGTCGAACAATTTCTCGGTACCGTCACTGGTAATGAGGAGTGCTTGTTCACCAACAAATGCGAGCGCGCCAATGGAACTCGACTTTGAAGATTCGGATGTTACCAAACAGTTCTTTGCGTACATGCACTTCGCTGAAATCATGAAGCTTGATCCGAAACAGACCCGAATATTCAACATTTCTGAGAACAACATCACTTGGTATGGTCTGCTGAGCCCGTTTTACTTGTCCACAAGCACAGTCTATCGCGACGCGCTCACCGGAGGATCCCTCAATTTTTCGTTCTTCAAAGTCGGAGGGTCAACGCTTCCTCCCATCTTGAACGCCATTGAGATTTTTTATGTGATTAATCTCGACGAGTTGCAGACAAATCAAGCAGATGGTACGTATACGTTGACTCACACGCAACCCGGATTAATTCTGTTGTGTATTGCATTGATTAATTTGGGATTGGATTTTACGTGAATTTTGTAGTTGATGCAATTACAAGTATCAAGTCAACGTACGGGATAAAGAGGAACTGGCAAGGAGATCCATGTGCCCCTCAAGATTACGCCTGGCAGGGTCTGAATTGCCGCTATACTGATGGCGGTCAACCTGTAATCACAGGCTTGTAAGTCCAAATTCATTTCATTAAGTTCGAGCCGAGTGATTGTTTTCTCGAATTTGACGGTCTCCATGTGACAGAGAATTGGTTTTTTTCGATTGAAATCCGTTTTGATTAGGAACTTGTCGTCAAGTGATCTGCTCGGGACAGTATCTCCTACCATAGGCAATCTGAAGTCATTGGAATCGCTGTAAGTTCCTGAATTCGAAAGATCAATTACTCATGATCTTGATTCAAGTAATAATTGATCGTTAGGACGACGAAAGTTATTGTTCTTTGCAACCTTTCAGGGACTTGTCAGAAAATAATTTAACAGGCACTCTTCCTGCTGATCTCTATCAGAGGTCAAGGAATGGTTCGCTTCATCTAAGGTTTGGCTTCACCATTCCCGGATCCCCATCAGTTTTTTTTTCATGCTTATTTTAGGTCTTCATCCTGAGATTTTTTTGATAAGTAAAAGATTTTATTACCCACCAAAGAAATTACACCAAAGATGCACAACGTGCACTACACCAAAAGTATCGAAAGACAAAAACTTAAGTCACACCATATGTGTCGAAAGACACGACCGCCTAAGGGTTACACCAAAGGTGCGCAAGCGCACTACATCAAAACAACACCTAAAGCCCAATGCGACCAAACCCTCACCGTCAAAGGATGGATCAAAACGAACCACGTGCCGCCTCCTTAAATTGTTTGATGATCTCAGAGGGATCGCCCTCCCAAAAGCATCCGAATTTTTGCGCCAAATCCCATGCCTCGACAGCCCGCTTCTCCAGCCTAGCGTCATTTACTTCCGGGGGCTCAGGACTTGCCTTCTCCATACCTCGAGCAGGAGAAGCTATCTTAATCTTATGCCCGGGTCTCCGCGTCAGAGCAACCGCTTTGAACGTGGGTTTACGAGACCTTGAGCTTGATCCTGAGATAATCGCCGTTTTTGAACATTTGTAGTGTTGATGGAAATCCGAACCTCTGCCCTTCGGTTTCCTGTACCACAAACACCACGAACTCGACGGTAGTAGAGGAGAAGAAGAAGAAAAGTAGTGTGGCTGTAGTGGCGGGAGCAGTTGCCGGAGGTTTAGTCCTAGTTGCAGCTTTGGTTATTCTATTGATTTGCCTCAGCAGAAGGAAGAAGAAAACAGGTGAATCTCCGCGACCTTTGTGTTCGTCGGATTTGTGCAGTTCCACGGTAATAGAGACAATCTCATGATCTATTTCTTCTTGCAGCAACAAGGACACAAGGTGGAAATGTGGAAATAATCAGTGGAATGTCACATGAGCCATTAGATGCCAAGAAACGGCAATATAATTATTCAGAAGTAATTCAAATGACAGACAATTTCAGAAAGACTCTTGGAAAGGGAGGATTTGGAAAAGTTTACTACGGCTACTTGGATGGTATGTCAGTTGCAGTTAAGATGCTCTCCGAATCATCGGAACAAGGATTCAAGGAGTTCCAAGCAGAGGTAAGACTAACCCGGACGGAGAAAACGTGTTCCAATATGTTAGATTGCCTCCTTATTGGAAAGGATATTCACTAGAGAATACCAAACAGTGCGTTGTGTTTTACATTTCAGGTGAGGATTTTATTAAGAGTTCATCACAAGAACTTGACAAGCCTTATTGGCTACTGCGACGAGGGCCCCAACCTCGGCCTGATCTACGAATACATGGCCAATGGAAACCTAGTGGACCATCTTTCAGGTTTGATACATTCTACAGATGATACTCTTTGAATGATTTGCTTCTGTGTCAATGCAAATAGCTATCATGTTGATGACCGTTGATGCAGGGAAGAACAATGTCCTCTTAAACTGGGAGGCAAGACTCCGAGTAGCTGTTGAGGCAGCTCAAGGTTAGCGGTTAGAGTCGCATATTCGTTCGTAGCGTTCATCAAAATCTGTATTAATGCGATAACTAAGTGATTGATGTGCCTGTATGACTTGAAATGCAGGATTGGAGTATCTTCACAGTGGTTGTAAGCCACCAATTGTTCACAGGGACGTGAAGCCAGCAAACATCTTACTCAACGATAAGTTCCAGGCCAAGCTATCCGATTTCGGCCTGTCAAGAGTGAACCCAGCTGAAAGTGAGACTCGTGTCTCAACCAATTTTGCAGGAACCCCTGGCTACCTCGATCCCGAGTAAGTACTTCACTTAACCGCGCTAAATTCAGATGAAGTGTTCATCCACATGCAACTTGATGAGATTCCAACTCTTCCCAACATAGAACTGAAAATGTTCGATCCTGTATATAAGCAATGAAGTTTTACTTGTGATCGGATTTTTTATGTTCAACAGACACAAAACATAGAAATGTAAGAAGAATAGAGGAGGTTCAGTCAAAAGACCACATTCACAGACCGAGACCATCTGATTGGTTTTAAACTTTTTGGCACCAAGTTCGTCACTGGTCGCACCGTGTTGATGTTTCCATCTTGCAGGTACTATATCACAAACTGGTTATCCGAAAAGAGTGATATCTACAGCTTTGGAGTTGTCCTCTTGGAGATACTAACCAGCCGGTCTGTGATCGATAGAAACCATCAGTACGGCCACTTGAGCCAGTGGGTTAGCTCAATGGTCGAAACGGGGGATATAAAGCAAGTGGTTGATCCAAGACTGCAAGGAGAGTTCGATGTGAACTCGGTGTGGAAGGTGGCAGAGGTGGCATTGGCCTGTCTGTCGACCCCTTCGTCGAACAGGCCGACGATGAGCCAAGTGGTGATTGAACTGAACGAGTCCCTGGCTGCGGAGAATGCTCGGACCAGGCAAGGTTATAACACTCAGGCTAAGGATTCTATTGACAATATGACCATCCAGCTTGACAGTGCAGTTTCCCCTCTTGCAAGATAGTTGTATCATGCAGTTCTTCCAAGCTCATGTGGACTTTTTAATGTCCAGTTTAAGGTTATCGTCCATGGAAGCCAGAGTCCGTGTGTTGTCACGATTTCATTCAACGTGCAGTTGAAATTATTTTTATCTCAATAATTTTTTATGATTCAACTCTTTGGAGATTAATATTTTAAATTTTTTAACATCTTTTAATCAAATGATCGATATATATATATATATATATATATATATATATATATATATATATATATATATATATATATATATATCGAGTTACGGATCCTATAATTTTTCGGTCGCGACCAGCTAGCTTAATTTTTTATACAAGTGAGAAATTTTTAGGGTAACTATGTTTGTCGAGTCAATTTTGCAGGAAGTCAACGACAAGGCCGAGAAACAAAACCTTACGTTTCTTTAGTCCAAATGATATGGTCAGAACCTTAATGAAACAGAACAAATTCATCTCACAATTCCCCTCCATGTTAGAATTTGTAAGGTTACGTCCATAATTGTCATAATAACTTGATTCATTAATAAGTTAATGAATTCCGTAATCATCTATTTAAGTATAAGAAGTCTTAAGATTCATAACGGATATGAAGGTTTATGCCATCGTTTATGACGGATATTTGGATGATCTCCAAACTTTTATTACAACACCATGGAAGCTGCAGAAAAAACACAAATTCTGGCTTCCATGAAGAAGCCTTAAACTCTTGGAAGAACTGCAGGACACCAACTATCTTGCAAGTGGGGAAACTCCACTGTAAAGCTGGATGGTCATATGCTCAATGGAATTCTTAGACTGAGTGCTATAACCTTGCTGCGGGATCTCCGTGGCAAGGGACTCATTCAGCTCGATCACCACTTGGCTCATCGTCGACCTCTTTGACGAAGGGGTCGACAGACAGGCCAATGCTAGCTCTGCCACTTTCCACCCTGAGTTGGCATCCAACTTTCCTTGTAGTCTTGGATAGACCACCTGGTTTATATCCTACTAGTCTCTGACGATCACAGACCGTTAGTATCTCCGATAGGACAACTCCGAAACTGTAGATATCGCGCTTTTCGGTTAGTCAGTTTGTGATATAGTACCTGCAAGATGGAAACACCAACGTGGTGCGATCAGTAACGAACTCATGGCTTCAAGTTGCATGTGGATGAAAACTTCATTCGAATTAACGCGGTTAAGTGAAGTACTTACTCGAGATCAAGATAGCTACAGGTTCCTGCAACAATGGTTGAGACATGAGTCCCACATCAGCTGGATTCACCCCTGACAGGCCAAAATCAGATAGCTTGGCCTGGACTTATCATTGAGTGAAATGTTCGTCCACTTCACGTCCCTGTGAACAATTGGCGGCTTACAACCACTGTGAAGATACTCCAATCCTGCATTTTCAAGTCACACCCTAGTTTTTTCACAAACACGGTTTGGTGAATGCGAATAACGAATATGCAACGCTAATAGCTAACCTTGAGCAGCCTCCACGGCTACTTGGAGTCTTCCCTCCCAGTTTAAGGGGTCATTGTTCTTCGTTGCATCAATGGTCATCAACATTATTTGTATTGACACAGAAGCATATCATCCAAAAGAGTATCAGCTGTACAAAGTATCAAACCTGAAAGATGGTCCGTTAGGTTGCCATTGGCCATGTATTCGTAGATCAGGCCGAGGTCGGGGCCCTCGTCACATTAGCCATCAAGGGTAGTCAAGTTCTTGTGATGAACTCTTAATAGAAGTTTCACCTGAAATGTAAAACACAACCATTGATTGGTATTGCTTAGTGGATATCCTTTCCAACAAGGAGGCAATCTAACATACTGGAACACGTTTTCTCCGTCCGGATTAGTCCTACCTCTGCTTGGAACTCCTTGAATCCCTGTACCGATGATTCAGACAGCATCTAAACTGAAATAGACATACCATCCAAGTAGCCATAGTAAACTGCTCCAAATCCTCCCTTTCCAAGCGTCTTTCTGAAGTTGTTGGTCATTTGACTTAGTTCAGAGTAATTGTATTGCCATTTCTTGGCATCTAATGGCTCGGTGTAGAAGCCAGAGGAGGAGCCAAATCTTGGAAGGTTAACGCAGTAACCGATCACTAAGCAGGGAAGCAAGGCCCAAAATTTGGAACTATTGCGAGTGCCCACCCAGCTAGATAGTGCCTTGGGCTGGGTATATTCAAAGGATTTTTTTTTTCTTATGACTTTCTCTTGTTTTGATTGAAGAATATGAACAAGAAGTCAGAACTTGATGCCTAACTTTGTTTTCATTTTTCATGGTTTGGTTGAAGGAATTTCTGCTTCTTTTGTCATTTTCTAGTTGAACCGCTTTAATCTAAGTCGACCAACGTATCAAACTGTCTAGTCTAAATTAAATTTCGAGTAATTTAATTACTCTCCGGATTTTATGAGGAAAATGACCAAAATCTCATTCAATGACGATCAGACCGGTCAAGTCAGACTGTGAATTTTAAACATGGCTAGCATCACATGTGAATGCAAAGATTAAGAAAGTAACAATAATAAGATTTGATGAATTAGCGATGTTGTGTTCCAAGAGGAGTTTTGGATTGCTGACTGTAAATCAATCCTTGCTCACTAACGACATCACTTTCAAGTTTCAACAATAAGTTAGGGTGCCTTTGGTACGAGTTCTGTATATGACATAACAATACATGACAATAAAAAATAGGATAGGACAAAATTTTTTTTAGTCCTATCACATGTTTGGAAACAAATATCATTTAGGACAGTACAAAATGAACTATGAGATAAGATTTAATTCATATCATTTTTTTAATCTTGTAATTTCATTCATATCAATTTTTTTTTAGAAAATCAATACTAGTTTGTGTTATAGAGATAAGATTTGAGAAAAAAGTGATTTATTAAAAGATAGAGATAAGATTTATTAGATCCATCAAACAAAAAATTGATTTTTGTACTGACCTATTTTACCACCAAACTTAAAACTACTAACAATCCTAGCCTAGTCTGATAAACAAACACACCCTTATTGATTTCTGGCGCAATGGCCATTCGCTTATGGAATTAGCTTGAGTATCTATTTATTCTTACTCTTCAAAAAATTTCTAGGTATGGTATTATATTTAGTCCTATTACTGGTGAATTTAATTAATATAAAGCATTAAATTTAGTTCTACCATTGATCTCTAGTTACCTACATCAAGCTATTACTACTTTATCTAAATTTGAGATATATGGTATAGTTTAATAATATGATAGTCACAGATTGTCAATATATAGGTATTACATTTCATTTTAGCAAATTTACATGTTATCATCTATATCTAGTAATTACATTTAATGTTACCATATCTTATATTACAAAAAATATTGTTAAATTTACACGTACCATATTTCTATATATGATTTACTAACCATAAATAATTGTTTGGATAAAATTTCCAGTACTATATAAACCCATTCACGCCCAAGAAAAAAAACACAGCAAGCCTAATACTAGTTTAAGAAAATCATAATCATACCAGTTGAATTGTAGAAGAGAAACCAAAAGCAATATGAGGAGCATCACCTTTGTAATAATGATGGTCGTGGCCATCCTTGCGGTGGCCAACTCGGTGTCAGCAGACTTAACAGACCCTCACATAATTAGTCTCGCAAACTTTGCGATTACTACCTACAACAATTATGCGGCAAAACAACTAACACTTAAGACGGTGTTTGATGGTCAATTCCAAAATGTTCCTACTGGGGGAGTCAACTACAAATTGGAAATGGAAGTAACTTCCCCGGACCCTCAAGATCCTCTTAAGTATCAAGCGTTTGTTTTCGAGTCAGCCGCTGGCGATAGGACTCTCGTTTACTTTAATGTGATCAAGGGTATTTAATTAAATTGCTATCGAGTTAGAACTTTCTCGTACTTGGACGAATTAGCATAGTAAGATGTAATCCAAGTATAAGTATAATGAAATAAAAACATCGAACCATTTCTTGACCTCTGATAGATATCAGCAGGAAGAGTGCCTGTGAAATTATTTTCTGACAAGTCCCTCATTGATGCAAAGAACGTTAACTTTCATCGTCCCCACGATAAATTGTTACTCGAATTTTATGCCGAATTGCAGCACACTTACATGCTTGGAGAGGAAGCTTGGCACTGATCCAGTGAAACTGTTATTGGCTAAGTTCCTAAAATTCAAACAAGATGTTATTTATAACATCGTCAGAATCAAGACCGTGAGTATTTGATCTTTCGAATTCGGGAACTTACAGAGATTCCAGTGACTTTAGATTGCCAATAGCTGGAGATATTGTCCCGAGCAGATCACTCGACGACAAGTCCCTAATTAAAACAGATTTTAATTGAAAAAACCGATTCTATGTCACATGGAGACGGTCCAATTCGAGAAAACAATCATTAGGCTATAACTAAATGAAATGAATTTGGACTTACAATCTCTGATACAGGTTGACCGCCATCGGGATAGCTGCAATTGAGACCTTGCCAGGCGTAATCTTGAGGGGCACATGGATCTCCTTGCCAGTTCCTCGTTAACCCGTACGTTAACTTGATACTTGTACTTGCATCAACTACAAATTTCACGTGAAATCCAATCCCAATTTTCATTGTCCGAGCAATGGCTCAAGCATTTTATGTCAGATTGTTGCTCATTGAACTCAATCCGAGGAACTGAACTAGAGCTCAATGCAATACACAACAGAATTAATCCGGGTTGCATTTGAGTCAACGTATACGTACCATCTGCGTGATCTGTCCGCAACCCTTCGAGATTAATCACATAATAAAAATCTCAATGGCGTTCCAGATCGGATTATGTTGATATTTTCATGTATCTTTACCCTAAAATCGTCACCGCTAACATCCTAATTATTGAGAATAACAATTCACACTTGTGAAAAGATTATGATAAAAATTTTCAAAGTTCTCATTGACCTTCGAGGGTCTATTGATTCTGCCCAACTGATGGGATCACATTTGGTAAAAGAAGTCTATTAGTGTCAGATATTAGACATTTGAGGACTTTGAAGGTAATTTCCCGTATCCTTTTTTTTAGAATCAACCGGTGACTATGTTTCGTCATGTCAATTTTGCAAGAAGTCGACGGGCCCAAGAAACATCGTGGCAGCTTACTTATTCTATTCCTATCGTATAGCTCTGCTAGTTTTTTTATAATATGTGAAATCCAAACATCAAAAATTGATTAATCCAAATTCTATTTGATAAGATAGTATTTGTTGTACCATAAAAATGCAAACTCAAAATTGCTCAATTAAGAGATATGTGGTCTCAGTATACGAGACCTACAATACTCATTTCTTAAACTAAATTTTTCGGAATCTTGATTGGCTTATATGGGAGTTGCAAATCTTGGTCAACCTCGAAAAAAAGATAGAGACTAGTGGACGACCTTAACTTTGTGGCTCAAATCGAACTTGTGTGGCCACTTATTAGAGAAGTCAAAGGGATTGTTGGCGAGTTTCGATTTTGGTTTTTGTTTTTTTTACCTCAGAAAGGACAAGAGTTGGTTCTGGACAATTGAACCTTAATTCTTGCACTAGGAAAATTTGGGATTAGGACGTGTTTAGCTGCATGCAATAGTTAGAGTATTTTACGAAGATTTGCGGCCGTAATTTCGTACACTTGTATGAGAGATTAAGATTTCTCTTAGTACCTTTTGGCTACTCGTACGTAGAGTAGTTTGAGTTCCATTTTTGTTTTAGGTCGGACAGATGTGCTTGTACTATTGTTTTCATTTATTTGGCAATAATATACCCCATTTATTAAAAAAATTTATTTTAGTACTATGTAATTTTACGGATGTTCACATATGATCATGTGATCTTGAAATGCAAATCTGGGTCCTTGTGGGTTCATGGGCATGACAACGAACTACTCGGGTACCTGCCCGTGCTAGGTAGCTCGAGACGACTTCGTTTGATAGGAACGCCAACTCAGCAATTTTGTTCCCGAATTGCTGACTGGGTCCTTGCAATTAAAATATCTATTTCGATCCCATAATTTTTTTTTATACATTTCAAATATCCCTTCTTTCTCCCCTAACTATATCGTCTTCTTCCTCCCCCTCTCTCCTCTCTTGCAGAGGTAGGTGACTGGTGAGCTTGGCGTAGAGGTGGAGGGGCTTGGAGGGGAGTCCGTCGGCAGCGAAGGGTAGGCCCCACCCATATAAGCTCTACATAGAAACAAAATGCGATGAGGGGATTGGTGGTTGAAGTTTGCAAGAGGGTTTTTTTTGGTAAATTTAAATTATTTCCACAATTCCGGTTCTTGAAAGGACTTTGGGGACTCGAACCTCCCACCTCATATTTAAGGCCTGACCCCCTATCCGCCAGACCACACATGCGGTGGTTGCAAGAGGGGGTTTAAATCCAACAGGTTTGAAGATTGACATTTGGGGTCGAAAGTTTGAAGAATGGGATGAGGGGATTGGTGATTAAAGGACGAAGGAGGGGGTATATTAGTCTTTTGATGAAGCCAATTTTTATTTTTATTTTTTTCAATATTTGACGGGTTTTTTTTAACAAGATATAAATAAAGTTGAGATTAAATTGTAATTTTCCTTATTGACAACTCATCAAGCACGCCTAAAGAAAAGGTTCAGTTAGGGTGCCACATTATCCAAAAAACGACGTCGTTTCGTGCCAAAAGTCCAGACAGCTACTCGAGTTATTCGTTGTCGTGCCGCCCGTGAAACCACAAGGACTCAGATTTGCATTTCTAGATCACAAAATCATATGTGAACATTCTTAAATTATAGGGTAACTAATGCACTTATCTTTATAATCGATAATAACCACTACCTATACTTTAAGAAATTGTGCACCACTAGCCAAGTCAAGGGATTTCTTGAGCGAAATTGAGAGATACATATACAACATTTTTGGAAGGAAAGTATATGTCCAACATGCTTTGATGATAGCCTACGAGCAACCAAATTACGGTAGAGTAGTTTATGAATATCTGTCCGGTGGGCTTGATTTTACAATATGTTAGATATTCTGCCAATTTTTTGTTCTGCTATGTATTTCAATAACTTGAGAGAAATTTTCTAACCCGTTATGCTCTTTTATGTCACTAATATGTGATTAATAAAGATAACTGCATTAGTTACCCTATATATTTTTTAAAAAATTATTGGGCGTAAAATGACGAGTCCCTCTAACGTGTTTCAACAAAGAAAAAGATTGCCCTCATGACATCCTCCACTGATAAAGGTCAACGAAACTCCAATGATCCAACATGAAGGAGACTAGAAGAGAGACAATGTCAAAGTCTACGAATCATTACATTTAATATTTAGAGAGAGATTAAAAAATGCCCCTTAAAACGTCCATATTTTGTAAAATGTTCTTTGAATTAGGTGTCAGAGTAACAACTTATGCATAACTTCACACTCTTCACTAGATCGTGAAAGTAACCCTCCTCGGGATCAGTATACCCAGCTCGAATCCGCTGGGAAACCCTAGATCGGGAAAACCACCAAAAGGTATGAAAATTTATTACTCCACGTTAACAAGTTATTGGTAAGAACCAACGAAAACTAATTTTGGGGTACGAAAATGTTCGTCGGACAGCTTTAGTTGGGAACACTCTTTGTCACGCAGAGCTTGTATTATTGTCGACTAAGACTTAGTGGAGGATAAATTTCGGTTCAAGTTATCCGATTTTTATGTTGTATGATACCTGAAAGATGGTTTTGTAGGTTTTCGTTGGCAATATTCTCGTAGAACACAACCATTGATCGGCAATCCCTCGTGGATATCTGCGGGAAAGTTTTACCGAGGCTCGTGTTGCAACCTCCTGCTAGAACGAAATGGCCAAAGTTGTATACTTGTAAATATTTATACAACGAAATAAACTCCACCGTCATACCATTACATCATCCAAGGTAGTATATAAATAATATTTCACTATTAAAAAAAATCAACCGTCATACCATCCAAGTATCCATAATTTTTTTTGAAAATTTATATTTTTATTAATAATATATGTCGAAAGAAAAATATGTCATTGCGCGACCACCAAAATTTTCAAAATCCCGATACGATAAAATATATTGAAAAAAACGCACAAAAGAAAAATACTGTCGATTGCACTGTCCATCGTACATCCAAAATAAATAGAATCCTATGCAATTAAACAAATCTACCCACCCAAAAAATGCAAAAAAGATAACATAGTACGAAATAAAGAAAAAGCAAAGGTATCGATGATTAAAGCTTGGCCCATTTCCACTCCGGTCGGTCCAAGGACGTGGAAGAAAAAGCTGGTCCTGCGCCATTATTAAGCGACTCTCTCCAGCTTACTCCATCAAGATTCGTCGAGTTGCTCTTGCTTCCAACCTTCTTCTACCCAATAGTAACAGCCACCCACAAAATTTCGTCCACCCCCGCTTGCGTTGAGGTAAGGTCTTCTCTCCAAAGAATTGCATGTCTTTGACCTGCTGCATAAATCGAGGTGTAGGCTGTTCGTCTAAAACATTTGCTGATGATTTGATCTTACTTTGGCGGAGCTTGTCTTCTTCGAGTCCGGACAATTTGATTTGGTTTTGATGCATGTTTCCTGTCTGCATATGTTCACGAGGGGCAAGGATTCGAGCACGACACAGCCTCCAACAGTTGCTTGGGTATGTAAGAAGAACCTGTGCAAGTGCAAGCATTGCTTGGAAACCAGATTTTCTTTTTAGCTTTCCCGCGCACCGATCCCATCCAATATTTCAGATAGCTCTTGATGGTTCCACGATTCACCCATTGGACTCCTAGTTTTCTCATGAAGCTATACCAGACCAGGCTTGCAAAATCGCACGCCCGATTCCAACTCCTCATTGCACCAAGCACAACACTTCATCTGGTCTGATCAAGCCAATATGCGCCAGATTGTCCCTAGTAGCCATAGTAATCTGTTCCAAATCCTCCATATCCAAGTGTCTTCCTAAACAAATAGATCACAAATTTGACCAAATTGCAACTAGTTATATATAACAATATATCGCATTTCAACTAAACGAACCCTGACTATTTTTACCCTGTATTAATCCCAGTACATGTTGATAAAGAATTTGATGAACCTACATCTTCTCTTCTGTTAATGTGCAGACAGCTATATTGGGACGGTGAAACGTAGTGTCTAATCGAGTATTGTCGAGACCTATTTTACGAGTGATTTTATCCAAGACTTGAATGGCTTCTACTTCTCCGGAAATGAAGCACGATGTTTTCCTTAGTTTTAGAGACAAAGACACTAGCACGAACTTCATTGGACACCTGAATGCTGCCTTGACTAGGAACTGCATTGACGCGGCCTTTCCTAATGATGATGATGGTAAGCATGGCGGAGGACAAGATAGCTCGGATACCCTTTTCGATAAGGTGTCCAAATCGCGAGCATCTGTGATCATTCTCTCACAGGGCTACGGAGAGTCTCCGCAATGTTTGGATGAGTTGGTCAAGATCATGGAATGCAAGGACGCTAGGGGACAAGTGGTCTTGCCGGTATTTTTTGGAGTAGAGCCAACTCATGTGAGAAATCAAAGTGGTCCTTTCGGGGATGGCTTCCATCGGGTGCTTCAGGATCCACTACTCAAGGACAAGGAAGAGACATGGAGACGTGCACTTGTTGAGGTTGCCAATTTGTCCGGGTGGGATTCCAAGGATAAGTAAGTGTTGCTTCAACTTTAAACAATGTTTATAAGTGTTGAAAACCTAGCAACGCATTGTCATAAATGTTTCGGGTTGATGCATTCTGTATCTGATCAGGTTCGAAGACAAGATTGTTGCAGAAATTGTGAACCGCATAGAGAAGATATTGGATCAAGCATCATTGGAGGATCAGTATGATGGATTTGTCGGGTTTTCGAGGGTCGAGAAAGTTGAATCACTACTGAGCCTTGCGTCCCCGGTCGTAGGTATTTGGGGAATGGGAGGCATAGGCAAAACAGCAATAGCCAGACTCTTGTTTTATAGACTGGCCAACAAGTTTGATGGGGCATGTTTCGTCGGAAATGTCAGAGCGAAGGCGGAAAGAGAAGGGTTAGATTCTGTGAGAAATGATATGATCCTCCAACTTTTCGGTAGTCGAACCGAAGTTGCAGGACCTTACATGTTATCCCCTGCAATCCGCAGGAAACTTGGGAGGCGAAAGCTTCTCGTGGTGCTCGATGACTTGGATGATCCTCGACAGTTGAAAGCTTTGGTCGGAAGCGCGGAATTTTGTGGTCACGGGAGTAGGATCGTTGTGACAAGTAGGGACAAGCAAGTTCTTAAGAATGCATCTGCAATACTGTACGAAGTAGAAAAATTAAACAGGCGCGAAGCTCTTCTGCTCTTCAAACTTCATGCATTCAGGCAAGATACAGTCACTGATGAACTTGATCATTTATCCAACAAGGCGATCAAATTCGCCCAAGGATTGCCATTGGCTCTTGAAGTTTTGGGCTGCAATCTCTATGGAAGGAACTTGGAAGAATGGGAAATGGAGCTGTCAAAGTTGGAAGAAATCCCGGATATTGAAATCACTGACATATTGAGAAATAGCTATGATGGGTTAGATCCCAAGGAAAAGAAGATATTTCTTGACATTGCTTGCATCTTCCAGGGGTGGATTACAGAACGTTTAGAGAGCATACTGGATGGCTGTGGATTCTATGCAGGAATTGGATTAAGTCGTTTACTCGATAAGGCTCTCATTACTGTAACGAAAAATAATGTATGGATGCATGATCTTCTGCAGAAAATGGGTCAAGACATTGTTGATCATGAATGCATCGAAGAACCTGGTAACCGAAGCAGGTTGTGGAGGTGGAAAGATGTCAATGATGTCCTCACAAGAGAAACGGTAAACTCTATTAGTAATCTAAAACTTTTTCACTTTCTCAATTCATAATCAAAGTCCTCAAAGAGTTCTATCTACCATGAGACGATGTTGAGTTTGAACCATTTATCAATGCAGCGTCAGGAGTCGTCGTCTCGTGTATTTTGTAGTTGGCAGGCAGCAAGAAGCTGAGTCTGTTATCATAAATTGCAGCTATAGTAGAGGAAGCTAAACATCTTATGCATGTATTGCTACTTCACGTTCATTATCTCTGATCTTTTTCAATGGCAGGAGGTCGAAGGGACGAGGAACATAGAAGTCATATCAATGGACTTGCCCACGGCTGCAAGTATCAAATTGAGGTCCAGGGTCTTCAAGAAGATGAAAGGGTTAAGAATCCTAAAATTTCATAGTGGATACCCCGATAATAATAGTATTTCCCTTTCAGAGTGTCTTAAATATATTCCTGAGAACTTGCGGTACTTGGATTGGAACCTATACCCTTTGTCATCTCTGCCTTCCCGGTTTAACCCTGAGAATCTTGTTGAGCTTCTCATGGTTGACAGCCAACTTAGACAACTTTGGACCGGTGAAGAAGAGGTAAGGTAGTTTAGTTCACGCCTTCTGTTCGTAAATGGATAGTGTTGCTGATTCATTTTACTTTGAAATTGTTGCAGCCGTGCCTGCCAAGCTTGAAATGTGTCAACCTTACTGGCTCCAAGAACTTTACAACACTTCCCTACTTCAGAAACGCATCGAAACTGGAGACATTGTCTTTATCCTTTTGCGAGAACTTAACGAGCATTCCGGATTCGATGCAGCACCTAGTGGAACTCAAGCACATTCACTTGTACGAGAGCAAAATGCTTACCAAGTTTCCGGAGATCTCAAAGTTGAAAAAGCTGGAGACACTTTGGCTTCTGGGCTGCTCCAAAATGACAAATCTTCCGGAGCTTCCACGAAATCTGATTTCATTAAATCTGAGCGAGACGAATATAACAGAATTGCCGGCATCATTCCAGGGATTGTCTCAGCTGAAAGAATTAATGATGCGTAGCTGTAAAGAGCTCGAGTGTCTACCAGACAAGATCTGCGAGTTGAAACATCTTGAACAAATTAACCTTACCGGATGCCTGAAACTGTTGAATCTTCCTTCAGACTTGGGTTATTTAGAGTCTCTTCAGATGCTCACCGTTGAAAGTTGTCCATTGAACAGCCTGCCGGCGTCCATAGATGGTGGCCTCAGCTCTCTCACTGAGTTATGTTGTACAGGGTACAGGGGCGACGCATTACCCTCGTTGAAAAGTTTAGTCTCTCTCAGGAGCCTCTACCTGCGAAGAAGCCATCTGAAGAGCTTACCTGAAGACCTCAAGTATCTTACCAGTCTCTGGGCAATATATTTGTCCGAATGCAAGAGTCTGAGTTCTATACCAGAGCTTCCATCAAGTTTGCACCACCTAGATGCATCTAACTGCACATCTCTGCTCAAGTATACGATGTTATCCGAGGGAGTTGATCACGAACATTATCTACGCTCAACTGGAGATAAGGAGTTGAATTTGCACTTGGATTTCAGCAACTGCTTCAATTTGGAGCAAGAAGCAAAGAAGGAAATCTGGAGAGACTTTTTTCTGAGAGTTCAAACTATTTTGGTATGTTCATCTCTCTCTCTCTCTCTCTCAAACATACACGTGCACACAGACTTGCACTCTTACATGGAGAATTTCAATCGCGATTTTTCATCGTACAGGTTCCATCAGTAGAGGAAAAGTACGATGAGCGACACACAGATGCGTACCGACCGTCCTCAGAAATTGAACCGATATCATCAGCAAATGTTTGTTTCCCGGGAAATGAAGTGCCAGAACGGTTCGAGAACTCCAGGATAGGATCTTCTTTACAAGTAAAGACCAACAGCAGGAGAAGATCCGATCCTTTTCGATTCATTTTTTGTGCGGTTATAGCTGTTCCCCACGATCTTGGTTCATGTGTAAAGACCGTCGAAGTTACATGCAAGTGGCTAACCAAGTCCAGAGAAATTCTTTGTTCCAGACACTGCTACACTTTCGAGGACGAGTTAATTCGATCCCAGAGAGAGCACACAGTCTTATGGTGTGATCACTTCGGCCCCTCTCAATTCTATTCCAACAAAACCACGTTTCAGTTTTCCGCTGAGATACCTTACGGCTTAGGCTTAGCAGATGATGTGGAGATTGTGAAGTGCGGGGTAACTCCAATCGGCAGGACGTTTGAAACCAAGTCATTGCCTGTGATTCGGGATGGTAACGCCGCTGAAGTGGAAGAAAGAGCCACCGCCATAACGAGATCACAGAAGAGAGAGCGCGAAAATGGCGAAGACGAAGAGCCTCGGAGCCATAAACGAAAAAACCGAAAGCTTGGGAGGACACACTAAGGAGATCATCAGGAAGGAGTCTCAAGGAATAGAGAAACTTCCTGTGTACAAGTTTAAACATGTTTCGTATCTGACATAGGAAACACGGAGCAGGCAGTAACTTCTCTGGTCCCTCCCTATGCCTACCCAACAGCATTCTTCAGATGCTACATTAGTATGTGGATCAAGCTTCAAATAGGAGAGGAACTGCATGAGGTTCATTTGTTTTAGGAGCCCCACAAGTGGGTGTGTGTTTGGGTTTATTTGTTTTGGTGTAACTTAGGGTTTAATATTTGGGTTAACATCGTGGGGATTTTTCGGACAATGTTCCTGGATAGCGTTTATCACTGTATAGTTTTGATATGCAGCTATCTAGTTCATTTGGTATTCTACTTATGGTACAAATAGTATAACTACTTTTGGTGGGTTGTTCGAAGAGTAATACAACATCTTCGACACAACCATCAATCGCTTGCAATTAACGATATAGAGTTTCTGCAGTATATTGATTCCTTGAAGTTTCTTGATGGAAATTAGTACATGCTCTAAACAACAAATAGTCAATAACACGCAACCATTCTATTTTTCCCTGTTCAAAGGCTTTGAATATCATGTCAGGGTCTACATTATATAGGATTACATAAAATGTAGCCAAGGTTCTCAATTTACTACGGAGTAACAAGGTTCTATTTCCTTTGCCTTTTGTCTTTATCAGCTTTAATTCTAAGTTTAAATTGAAGTTACCTAAAGCGCAGAAATCATACAGATACCTAAAGCACGGAAATCATATTCGATGAGATGTTCTATTGATTACCCTACAATCTACAAATCATCATGTTCATTGATCTAAAATACAATAACCAGCAAATAAAACTCCTCCTAGATTTCAGAAAGCAACATGAGGTTCAAAATTTGAACGAAAAATACATATGAAATTTTCAAGTGCTGAAGATAGCAAGAGAGGCGGAGACCGTTCTATGACTTTTTGAAAAAGAGATAAGATTCATTGACCATCTCATTAAACATTGGTGAATGGAAGGAATATTTGCATAGCAGCAAAAAAGAAATTCTAAAGAACATGCAGATAGATTACAGCTGGATATTAAGACCATCCGCATTGGTGCCCCCGCTACAGTGCGCGCCCTGGGCGCCACGTCAGCCGCGCTCCTGCTCTCAGTTTTCAGCCCACAGTGGTACCCCTGCTACAGTGCCACGCCCTGGGTGCCACTTCAGTTTTTTTTTTTCAACTCAGTTTTCTAAAATTCAGCTAACTGTATTAAACTCGAATATTGGTTCGCGTAACTTCGAAAATGCTAAATTTAATTTCGAACCAACCGAAATAAAAAAATTTCAAAATAAAAAATTATTTATAAATAATTCCAATTACAAATTCGTAGAATTATATATCAATTATAATTTATTTTTAAGATATATAAGAGTAAGGTTAGGGTTTAGGATTTTAGGGTAAGGGTTTAGGGTTTTAGGGTAAGGGTAAGGATTTAGGGTTTTAGGATTAGGGTAAGAGTTTAGAGTTTATGATTTTTAAGATACATAAATACATGTATTATAAGTACGTCAAATTACATAATTTATATCAATTTGCATCAAATTACATAATCTGCATCAAATTACATAATCTAAACAAGACAAATGAGGTTATTGTATACAATTTTGAAAAAAATTAAAAAACATATAATTCAAACATAATACAATTTATAGTGTTTAATAATTTTTTACCCCAAAAGTCTAGTTATTTAGATTAAAAGAATTGTATAAATTTATCAAAAAAAATTTAAAACTTTTGATTGGACAAAAAAATTTAAAATAGTAAAAATAATTTTTAGAAATTTGTTTCTAATTTCTCCGAGTTATTTTTTAATTTTTTCGAATTTTTTCGAATTTTTTTGAATTATTTTCAAATTTTTTCGAATTTTTTCGAATTGTTTCGAAATTTTTTCGAATTTTTTCGAATTTTTTCGAATTTAGAATATTCATGATAGATATTAAATATAATTAAATTGAATAAGAAAATCAAAAAATTGTTGCAGCCCAGTGGTGAAGTTCTCTTCATCATACCCTTGGTACATGGGATCGAAACCCACGTCAGGATGGCAGGACAAAGTAACCAATGGACTTGTGCCACGTGGCGGGGAGAGGGCATGCACCTCCCCCGCTGTGGATGGTCTAAGAGGTGAATAAAAAAATTGCTTACGTGGCGGGCAGAGGGCATGCAAAAAGCACGAGGTATTTTATAAACAAGCATTTTTTGTTTTACACTCGTTCGTTAATATTCAATTATTTATTGATCGTCTAATTCAGATTTTGATATAATAACACTCTTAAAATATAACATAATTTATAACAATTATTTAACATTGATATTATAACATTTTCTAAAACTTAAACTCTATATCTCTTAATTAACCTAAAACAATTCTGAAAGTTGACACGTACACCATGTTGAAGTGTCGTGCTAGACCGAAATTTAACTCGACCGGCAAGTATGGGCTAAATTGGAATTGGAAAACATTTTAAGGACTTGAATGTAAAATTACGAAGTTTTAGAAGAAGAAAAAAAAAGGTTGAGAATTGCCGGAACACTTTTACTTCCGCACTTTTCGGTTGCCGGAGGAGGATGCTAGGCTTCAAAATTAATAAGCTCGCCGGCGCCGTCGTCGTCTCTTCCTCTTCTTATCTCCGCTCCGTTTCGACCAAGGCCCACATTAAATCGAAGCGGGGGAGGAAGTCGGTGAGCTCCTTGGAGTTCAGGAATCTCGAGGAGGCGATGTCCCAATTCGACAAGCTGGTCAGTACCCGGCCCCTCCCTTCTGCTATACTCTTCAACCGCCTCCTCTCCGCCGTCGCCAAGCACAACCACCACTCCGCCGTCGTGTCCCTCTCCAGAAAGCTCCGCCTTTTGGGGCTCCGGCAAAATCCCTACACCCTCAACATCCTGATCGGTTCCCTCTCCCGCCTGCCCGGTGGGGTCAGGTTCGGCTTCTCCCTCGTGGGTCAGTTTTTTAAGGTCGGTTACGCTCCCGACGTGGTTACTTTCAGTTCCCTTATCAACGGGCTTGTCTTGGAACGCAATGTGGGCGGAGCACTTAAGCTGTTTGATGAAATGGCCAACAGAGGGTGTCAGCCTGATGTAGTCGTCTATAACACGATTTTGAAAGGGTTGTGCAAGGATGGGGACACTGAGATGGCTTTTAGCTTGTTGAATAGGATGCGAGGGTTGGGTTGCGAGCCTAATGTGGTCACATACAATACTGTAATGAACGGGCTCTGTGTTTACGGGCGATTTGGTGATGCCGTTAAACTGTTCGATGAGGTGTCTATGAGGGGTTGCGAGCCTAATGTGGTCACATACAATACTGTAATGAACGGGCTCTGTGTTTACGGGCGATTTGGTGATGCTGTTAAACTGTTTGATGAGATGTCTATGAGGGGTTGTGAACCTAATGTTGTTAGCTACAATACCATCATGACTGCTCTGTGCAAAATGGGAAGAGCTGATACTGCTGTTATGTTGCTTCGGAGGATGGAAGAACGTGGCTGCAAGATTAATGTCATGGCCTATAACACTGTCATTGATGGCCTCTGCAAAGCCATGCTTGTAGCTGAGGCGACAGAACTTTTATCCGAGATGAAAGGTAAAGGGGTTTTGCCTGACGTATACACTTATAATTCTCTCATCGGTTGCTTTTGTGACTCGGGGAATTGGAAGGGAGCTCAAAGGATTCTAAATGAGATGGTTTTACATGGCATTTTTCCTGATGTTGTCACCTACAGTGTAATTGTTGATGGATTATGTAAAGAAGGCAAGGTCATAGAGGCCCAAAGTGTTTTGGGCACCATGGTTCAGAATAATGTCTTGCCCGATGTAGTCACCTTTAATATGCTGATTGATGGATACTGTTTGGTAGGTCAAATTGACAAAGCATTGCAAGTTCTTGATCTGATGATTTCTCGCGATTGTATTCCTAATATTCTTACATACAGCTCTCTGATTAATGGATGTTTTAAGGGGGGAAGAATAGAAGAGGCCTTGAAGCTATTCAAAGAAATAAGTCACCGAGGTCTGCAACCTGATGTTGTTACGTACACCATCATCATTAATGGCTTGTGTAGCATCGGAAAAATGAAGGATGCATTCGGACACTTTGAAGTGATGCAAGAATTGGGGCTA
Source organism: Hypericum perforatum (assembly GCA_012979155.1). NCBI lineage: Eukaryota > Viridiplantae > Streptophyta > Magnoliopsida > Malpighiales > Hypericaceae > Hypericum > Hypericum perforatum. The sequence goes on from SOPF01025937.1 coordinate 92,538, forward strand.
AATCCTAATCACGTCACTTTTTTGGTGCTCTTGGATGGCGTTTTTAAGCATTGTCAACTTGTTGACGCTTTGACATTTTTCAAAAGATTGAAGAACATTGGTTTGGATTCTGATATGAAGATTTATAATGTTCTTATGCATGGTCTATGCATCAATAAAGTGATTAGAGTTGCCAAAGGTATCTTTTGTACCATGTTTGGTTGTAAAGGCCTATCTCCAGATGTTATCGCATATAACATTATGATCAATGGACTATGCAAAGGGGGATTGCTTGATGACGCTCACTGGTTATTCAGGAAGATGGAGAGAGTTGGTTGTTTACCCAATCACTGCACATTTAATGTGCTAATTAGAGGGTTTCTATGTCACAATGAATATTCGAGCGCTATGGAACTTACTAATGAAATGGTTTCGAGGGGTTTTGCAGCAGATTTGTCGACTACAAGAATGTTGCTCGAGTTGGTTTCTAGCAATGATGCCCAGGAAATTCAAGACTGGGTTGAAAGCACTCATGGTTAGATTGAGGCATGGTGGCACAAGTCTGTGGTACGAAGCTTGGCTTGCATCCCAGCAGCTCATCTCGGGGATCCAAGAAAACAAAACCAGGCGGACACAAACAGCTAGGATTAGATTGATTAAAACTGCAGTAGCTGTTGAAGCCGCAAGCTCCACTTCCTAAGTTTTCTACTCCAAAACTCATGCAAATATCTGATGGTACTGGTGACAAAGGGGTCCAAGCCATTGGCCAAGCTCCTCCTGTGGACCCGTTTTCGGGTACACGTATTGCCTGAACACCCCGTCGTAATCGATGATCGCCCTTTGGTACAATATATCCGTTGATGCAGGGTTTGACATTACGTAATTAAGTATGCTGTCATTATGAGATACAAGGAATATGTAGCCAGACTGGTTGAAGATTACCTGATATCCGTTGCCAATAGAAGTTTGAGTTTCCCAATATGCGAACTTGTCGTTGGTGAATGGATAATCAGTAGCATATATGACGAGATTCCCATCATTCTGTGAATGGATAATCAGTAGCATACTTGTCGTTGGCAATATGGTGTCTGTTGGATTATCAAAGCTTTGCCACAGGTTTACTGCACCACTGCTTGCTAGAACGAAATTCCCGGTATCTAGCATGGCTGCATAGGAGACACCAGCCCCAGCAGGAGCAGCATCCCAAATTTGGTTGCCTGACCGGTCTCTCAGCAATAGCCCTCCTGCTGTGGTAAGCTGAGCAACAGATCCACTTTGAACCAAAGTAGCAGACCAGACAATTGTCTTGTCGGGAACTTTGTTGAACAATATGGCTAGCAAGAAGCCATCTGTTTGGACCTCCTGGACTCTGAACGCAAAATCTCCGGAGGGTGACAGCCAGGAAGAGTTCCTCTTTGTAGCTGTTAGGGATGAACCTAGAGATATACTGTGAGATTGTGAAGAGGATGGAATTGACAAAATGAGAAGAACATATAAACACAATATGCGTCCATGCTTTGATGGGTTTTTCTCTCTCGTGGATTTACTGCTTATCAGGTTGTATTGTTCTAATAGAACCCAAGTGTGTGTGCGCCCGTGTGTATATATTCTGTTTTGTGTGGAGGATGTAATACATGCGGTTGACCGTCGTGTCTTATTAATTAGGCAATTGAATGCTACTATCCTTGTACAGGAGCACAATGTAGACCATTTCTCCATGAGTTTTGATTATGGGACCACCCAAAGAGCAAATTGACTGTCAACAAGATGATTGTACGTAGATTATAATAAAGTGTGATCATACATGTTGTGCTCACGATCATTTCTTGATACTACAAAAGGCAATATCAAACCCGTACAAACTTTAGGCCAATGAGTAGAAAATCTCATATTGAAAGTTGCAAGTGCAGTGAGTTTGTTTATAACTGTGGAACAAGATGATTGGACCTAAGCGTATGAGATGGTTCAAGGAAATGCACAATGATTTGACTTGTGCGTATGAGATGGTGCAAGGAAATGCACAATGATTTGACTTGTTCTTATGAGACGGTTCAATGAAATAAATGCACACGTTGAACCATATGGCAAGCAAGAGGCCATTTGTTTGGACCTCCTGGAATCCGAACGCGAAATCTCCGGAGGGTGACAACCAGCAAGTAGAATTACCCTTTGTTGCAGTAAGGGATGAACATAGAGATATATTGTGAGATTGTGAAGTGGCAGGACTTGATAAAATGAGAAGAACCAGCAAGCACAAAATGCAGTGTATAGGTAAGGCTTCGATGCTTTGATGGTTTTTTTTTTCTCTTAGCTGTACTGCTTATAAGGTTGTGTTGTCCACAAAGAACACAATTCTTCACACAAACACAAACACATATATTGGTTTTTGGAGGATGCAATGCGTATATACTATTCCCAATTTCAAATCCCGGTGTATGAATGAAAATTGGTACAAGAGGTAAGAAATTTTAACTTCTTTAAAGATATCTACGATTCAAGTCTTACAAATGAAAAACATCCCATTGAGAGAGCAAGACGCAACAATATTCGACTGTAAATATCGTGGTCGACTTTTCTGTCCGAAACCCAAACCCCTTCCCCTCTTAACTAACCGACCAACATGCGTGTCGTTCTGCTTCTAGCTAATTAGGCAATTGAATATTTATATTCTCTTCCAAGTGAAAATTGTAGACCTTTTTCTTCTCCGTGTTTTGAATATGGGACCACTCAAAAACACGGAGCTAAACTTGCTGTTCCACTTGCCATTATTAGTACATCCCTTCCACTTGCTGTTCTTCGAAGAACATGCCTCGGAGAGGTAAGAAAATCAAATAAATAAACGAGGAAGGAAAACTCTCTGTTGAAAAACCTGTAATAAACTTCTCCTAGCTCTATTCGACTAAATAACAGAAAAAATAAATGACATTGAAAAAAACCTGAACAAGAGAGCTGCAAAATTGTTCTGAGATTCTTTTATTGATGTCACGCCCCGAATGTTAGGCATGTCAACCGCCACAGAGTAAAAATCTCTGTAAGGCCATTTAAGTTCTTAAGTTACAATCGTATCTCAAAAATACTAAATGTGTAAGGATGCATGTCCTCGCCTCTAGTCCTCATTCGCAACTAGTCCTTGAATTATCTGAGACAGCATCGCACATTAATGAGGATACGCATCTCAGTAAGTCGGTAAAAATACTCATTACATGCATCAAATAATATCACGTGTATCAAATAATATCACATGCTTCCTATCAAATCATATACAATGAGACTCTACAACCAAAATCACACGCATAAGAGATATCATTAATTCAAATTTTGACGAATCTAAGCATGTACGACATTGCATAGTAACAAAATCATAATCACATGTTCACGGTCGAGCTTATCAAAACTAAACAGCATTTACTTATTCAACCAACTTAGCCCACAATGCTACAACACTTC
>SOPF01025938.1:0-11044 GCA_012979155.1 Hypericum perforatum
AGGAATATGAGAAAATCATCACAAAAGTCCCTAAATAATTGGATTCTTACACAAAGTCTCCAATATACACAAAATTCCACAAATCTCATACTCAAAGCTTAACTCAACATCTTTAATCCACATAACTTCCATTCATAACCTTAACTCAACTCAAGCACCTCACCTAGGTCTACCAAAACTTACTCCAAAACCTCACATACTTACTTCTTTTCCAAGATAAAGGAAGGATCTCATCTCAAGTTAACTTTCCTTAAATGGAAAGTTAATCCACTAGCAAGTAGCACCTTTTTCCCTTTTGATCCTTGGCCTTTCTAATCTTACCAAAGTCACTACAAACTCCTTCATAATTTCTAATAAGTCCATAAATCAAGCCTTAATCCATAATAGCCTTATTGCTCACTATTTCATAAATTCTTCCAATACTAACAAAAATCGTACATATAGTCAAGTACCTAAAACTCTTCCATGATCCCATCGGATAAATACATAATTATCAAAACTAAAGCAATGAAGTTATAGTTCTAGATGTTATGAATCTACTTAAATTGGAATTACCTAAATTAGAGATAGTTAGAGGAAGTTATGGCTTTTTGAAGTGAAGAGCGCAGCCCAACGATCACTGGAAATACCAGCGATCGCTGGTCCCAAATTCGGAGAATCTATAACCCTAAGTGGTAGCTAGGGTGCCGCCAAACACTGATTCCAACCTCAAATCATAACTCATATTAGCAAAATTTATAGATCTATGTCTTACGAATCTACTCATCTTAGAATCGCTCAATTCAGAGTTCGTATGTAAAAGTTATGATTTTTCTACCAAAAGTTAACGGACTAGGCCAAACGGTCCTAAAACCAATTGCAAAACAAAATAAACAAAGTCAAGGGTCATAACACTAACTCGCCTGCTATGCAATACCAAATTGTAGTTGTTACCCACGGTAGTTCAAGGGAATGTTCTGCTATGTTGTACCCTTTTATTCAGTTGTTTTTTTTATTTTTTTGAAACGGTGACGCGAAGCCTATATTAATAAGATAGCATTACAACACAAGAAAAAAAGAATAGAAACAAAAGATAAGAGAACTATACAACAGATGAAAACTAAACTGTAGTCCACAGAGTGGCACAGATGAGAGCAAAAGATCATCATAAAGCCATGGGGACTAATGACCAAAGCGGAGATCTACCGAGACAAGCTACAGCTAATAATTATGAGACTACATCAAAGATGCAACCTTATGGGCTTATGAATGCATACAAGATACACATATAAGAGAGCCAAGATCGACTAAAATCAATCGAGACAAAGTTCTCCACCTCCAAACATAGGAGAGGTATCGAGAGCCGAACGGATCTCAGATCTGGCCAAAGTAGATCCAAGGAAAAGCATAAAACAGACATACATAATCCACCAAAGACAAGACGTAAGTGGACCATATAAAGCATAGAAGAAATAAACAGAAAGTAGGAAGGGGATGTCGACAGAGACCATCCCCTCCGATCATCCACCAGGGTAGACTCTGACTAGCCAGTTAAAAGGCCAGCTCCAGAGGGTGACGTGGAGGCGAGACTTGGAGGGTTGAAGAGCTATACGGAGTAGCTCCCAAGGTGACGCGAAGGCGAGACTAAAGGGTTGAGTAACTGTTTGGAAGAGCTCTGGTGGGAAGAACTCTGGCAAGGATGAGCTTAGGTCGGAAGAACTTTGGCGAGGATGAGCTCTGACAGCAGCGGTGGAGAGGATGAGCTTCGACATTAGCGAGGACGAGCTCTAACAGTAGTGAGCTCTAGCTGCTACTAGAGTAAGTGACAGGATCTGGTGGTGGTGGTAGGCATCCAAAGAGAAAAAGAAAAAAATCCTAGAAACTTTGAAAAAGGGTCCCTAAAGGGGGAAGAGAGCTCCTCTGAGGAGAGAGAGTGAGAGAGAGAGAGAGGTGGGTGGTGAGTGGAGGGTGGAGGGTGGGTCTCAGAGAAGAAGAAGAAAAACTCTAGATAGGGAGAGAGGGGGGAGCTCTCGGAAGAGAGAGCTCAGTTTTTTTATGGGTATTGTGACTTTACATCAATTTTACTTTCTTTTTAAATACAGTATGTATTAAATTTGAACATAATTTTGGAAAAATTTTAAAAAATTAAAATCAATTTTGAACTAAAAAATAATCATTTTGCCAAATACAAAATTTACATTAAGTCAAAAATATATTACATTATTAATTAAAAATAAAACAAGAGTAAAAAACTAAAAAAATCAACAATCAACTTATCCAAATAATTATAACATTAGTTTGTGCTTAATTTCTTGTTTTTCTTTGAGAGGTAAGTATATTCTGCTATCAATAAAAAATTTCAACATCGATACACGTTCGCCATATATTTTTTGGCTTTTACCTTTTTGTCTGCTAATTTATTTTTTTTCCTCTTAGAATTGTACGATGATTAACACCTTTGTGCATAAGCTTCCACTATGTCCTAGACTATTTACAGGTATTCTAAATCTGTATTGAACGAATAATCATTTGAAGTGATTTTTTATTTTCTTTGAATACTCTCTTTTTTAGAGCATCTTTGTGTTTGTTGTCTTAATAGTTTGGAGACACCATTAGTGGCAATTTAATAAACTACAATACTACTAGTCATTGTCACATTGAACTGCAGGGTTAACCTATAGCATATTTTTTATTATTATTACGTTTGTACTAGTCGTAAAATTTAATAATTATTTTTATTATAATAATTAATATTTTTGAAAATTAATAATAAATACAGATTTCAGTTGTGACATAAAGTGATACTTTTGAATATAACATATTTGTTTACATATTTTATCAGTTCAAATTGTTATTGTGATCTCATATTTTTATGACTTAAATCGACAAATTATTTTTATGTACATTCTTATTGCTCAAAAACTCAATGTTAATATTTTTAAAAAATATTAATTATTTTAATATCATAATTTCATATTGTGCACGCGCGCGCAGAGTACCGTTTATCCATTCCTCTGCCCTCCTCCACCTCCGCCGGTGCCGGAATGGGACTCCAGTGCTCCCCGCTTGGGAGCCTCCGGTAAGGTAAGAATTTCGACGACGGAGAGGTCCTTGTCATGGACTGCGTCCTCTTCCCCACCGCCGGCTCGAGCTATACCTCCTCCTCGTTGGCCTCGGGTGAGCCCCGCAATTCTGAGCTGTCCTTTTTTTTCTTCCTAAATAAGTTTCTTTATAGTTTTCTCTTACAGATTCTTCAGGTTGCATGGGTTTTCAATTTGCATGTCCATATAATTCCTTGCCCTTGGAAAATACTTTGTGAATTAATGCTGTGAGCTGGAAATATATCTCATTAGTTCTTCTATTAAGTGTTTTATTTGTTTCTTTAACTTATAGTTCCTAACTTATTATTTCCGTTGCCATTTCTTCGAGTGCTCGATGAGCAGTGAGTTTATGTATCAAGAACAGTGGTTTTATGTTTCAACTTTTAGGGAAAGATGGTCCACGAGGTGGAGATGGGAATGGGATGCATTTTTGTTGAATGGCGATTCTGAGATTTTTTAGTAGGAATGGTAAAAAAATCCATGAGTCGGACCCTTACCGTATTCGTGAATAGAGTATGACTTTGTGTCTATTAATTTTAAGGAAAAGTTCACTTTATTACTCTATGGTTTGACCCGTTCCCATATAAGTCATTATAGTTTAAAAAAGTTAAATCGAGTATGAAATCGTCCAATTTTCTCACTTGGGTCAATCAGACCAGTTCAATTCATTATTGTCAAAATGCATCATTTTGGACCCTTGAGGCCAGCCACGCTCAAATCTGGTCCATGTGGCAAAATTCAACGTGGACTGATAAATTTCTTTAATGGTACCTAATTTTTACATAAATTTTCAAAATACCCCTCTTCTCCAAACCAAACCCTAAATTTAAATTCGACCAATTTAATTCGGATTCGACCAAATTCAACAAATACTCAAAGAATACTTCACCCCAAACAAACCACCAGGAAAATATTACAATATTTTTCAATAACCGGAGGCTGGCTCAGCTAAGTCCCAAGCCATCAAACTCCATCACCGCAACAGCAACACGATCGTCTTCTTTCAGGCCCTAGTGAAGGAGGAGATCCACGTCCCCAAGGTACATTGGAACGGCGTCGCTTTGATTAGGGACACAGACTCACCCTATGCCAGCTTCTGGTCCAACTGATGGATCGTGGTCTTAGTTTTTGGTCACCCGAGCAATTCGCTACAGAAGCCGATCAAGATCAGGGGGTGGGAGCTCCTAGCCATAGGTAATTCTCGGACCGCTAGGGTTTGGTCTTTGAATGTTATGGCGATAAGAAAAACTAGGTGGGGTGAGGGGTTTGGGTTGTTTAGAATGTTGCGGCAGTCAGGAGGGTTTTATTTAGAATGTTGTGGCGGTAAGAAAAACGGGGTTTGAGGCGATGGTAATAGGGATTTGGTGTGGAGAGGGAGGGGGTGCAAGTAAGGGATTAATTTAAATTGGGATTATCAAAATAATAACAAAAAAGTATAAGCATCATAGAAAAATTTGCCAATCCACGTCCAAATTTGCCACATTAAACTCTCAAAACGGTGCCAAGTGGGAAAATTGGACGATGTGAGACTCGAATTAACTTTTTAAACCATAGGAATTTAGATGGAAATGGGTCAAACCACAATGTATTAAAGTATACTTTTTTCTTAATTTTAATATGGTCTTAATCTGGATATGGTTGATATAAACACAGATTCAGGCTCAGACCCTAGACTCATTAATTAGACCATACCTAGAAACTCATTAGTTAGATATTACTTAGACCATAGTTATTCTATTATAAAAAATAATTATAATACATATATAAATTAACCAAAAAAACTCTAATGGCTAATTAAAAAAATTTACTAACTAACTAAAAAACATTAACGCCTAATTAGAAAAATCTAGTAATTAAAAAGAGATAAACACGATGACTTATTCAAAAGTCAAATAACAATTTAGCATGAAATTATTTTATTTTGAAATTTTATATTTAACACTTATCAATTTATTGATAATTTTTAATCATATTTATTTTATTAGTTTAAATATTAATATTTTATTTAAATTAAGTTTGATATTTTGTTTCTTATATAAACTTTTTTTATTATATAGACTTTGTTTTTCTTAATTTTTATATAGATTATATTAAAATGAAAAACAATTATGTTATAAAGCAATTATTCTATGTGGTAGGGTCTGAATCTTTGTTTAGACTCTAAGATTTGAGTCCGAGTCTTTATAAAAGATACTTATAAGGTCATAGATAGAGTATGAATCTAACTACAAAAAATTAGGCTATGAGTTTGTCACGACCCAAACTTGGGTCGCTGACACGGCGCTGGACCACGCTCCCTAAACCGAAGAGTCGTGGTCCAACCAGCCTTATACGTACACATACATCGAAATAATGCGGAAGCATAATTCAATTATACATACACATATACATATTTATAGTTATAATTTTAATCCTACAAATATGTACAATGGAGCAACCTAGATTTACACCAGAGCAGTATGCCACTAGAGACTTCAAATAACCCGAACTCTAAACTTTGACATCTGTGGAGAGAGGGGATAAGTATTTTGAAATACTTAGTAGAAAATATTAAAAGCAAACATAAAAATTTAACCAACCTCCACACACACCACATCATACCCGTGGATTCGCATGATGGTGACATTTGACAAGGTGTCACCTCACGCATAAGATCAATTAGAATTCGTAACAAAACTCAGACAAATAACAAATAGCCAAATCACCAAGATCATATCGTAAACATTTGTATCATATCTCATCACATTCAATTCACATTCTTATCGTATGAAGATGCTCTAAACTTACTAATAGTACCCAAACAGATAAAGTATATCATGATCATATAATTAGAGATCTGACCAATTGGAACAAAGACTTCACACAACAGATACACACAGATAGTTAAGTCACGATCTAAATGTAGTATTGCTAATGCACATAAACAAATAAGCACTTCACGAGCCAATACGGTATCGTCGAAGCCTCATAAATAGACAAGTACGTCACGAGCCAATGCGGTATCATCGATGCACATAGATAGATGAGCACGTCACGAGCCAATATGGTATTGCTGACATCTCCTAAACAGATGAGCACGTCACGAGCCAATGCGGTATCGCTGACGTCTCCTAAACAGATAAGTACATCACGAGCCAATGCAATATCACCAACGTACATAGACAGATGAGTACGTCACGAGCCAATACAGTATTGCCAACATCTCCTAAATAGATAAGTATGTCACGAGCCAATGCAGTATCGCCGACGCACATAGATAGACGAGTATGTCATGAGCCAATATGATATTGCTGACGTCTCCTAAACAGATAAGTACGTCACGAGCTAATGTAGTATTGCTGACGTCTCCTAAATAGATAAGTATGTCACGAGCCAATGTGGTATCGCCGACGCACATAGACAGATGAGTACATCACAAGCCAATATGGTATCGCCGACGTCTCACTAACAAATTCCTTAACCAACTAATGCTTAACTAGACTATCAATCGACCAACTAACATATCATCCGTAGGTCTTCATATTACTTATTTCATAACAGAACTTATCATAAGAGTACGTATTGACCAATTTTAGTCGATCACATACGTAATCTCATATTAACAATCTTTCATATCATACTCATGCTCATAATTACCCAACTTACCAATAATTAAAATGAACATCAAAAGCTCATAGACACAGATTTAATCATTTGCACATGTCAGACCATATCAAACATTTAACAAACGTCACACATATTACCACAATCGGACACCAAATCACCAAACTCACCCAAATTGCATAGGCTTCGGAGGAGCTCAAATACACCTGAGAATAGACACCGATATGTGTCACACATCCCAAACTAACGCAAAATTTCTAATTCTATACATAATCCACTAAACGTCAAAAGACACTTATCAAAGATCCAACACATTCACACATCAATCTATTAAATATAAGTACATCACACTTCATAAGTGGACCCACAATCGTCAAATGGCGAATTATCAAGAAAATGTCCAATGCCACATAGACATCGGTTTCAATGTACACTCTCATCATATCATAACATACATATCAACTCACTTACAATTACATAGACAATGATCCAAGCTTTTGTTCACATCACATTGTACCAAAAATAATAAAGCATATAATAACCCCCTCACCTTACACCAACTCGCGTAAGTCACCAAAGGAGTTCCACACTTCTCTTCATGTCCCTCGGATTCTCCATTCCAAAATATCGAACAACTAATAAGAGAATAATTCTCTATCATTATCATCAACTTCTCAAACATAAGCTAAGGGGAAAAATCACACCTAAGTTCCTAAATATGGATTCTCTCACAAAGTCTTCAAAATAGGCATAATAGTCTTCTAATCCAACACCAAGTTTAACTTATCATCAAATCTCCTCAAATCAACAACCACACCTCAACATCCATACATGCTCTTCACCAAGCTCATACCAAAAGTTCTCTAAAAATATGTATAAAAGTCCTCTAATCCAACTCCAAAGCGTAGTTCATCATCTAAAATCATCATATTTCCATTCAAACTCTCAAATACCTCAAACATCTAATATCCATATTCACCAAAGTTGCTTAAATCACCATATGCTTACATCATATTCAAGATAATGACCAGATCTACACTTATTTCTAATAAATACAAGCCTAGAAGTCACTTACCAAGTTTTAAATCCAAGGTAATCTTCTTTCTCTTCTCCTCCTCTTCTTCCCACGTTTTCTCCTTTTCTCTCTCTCTCTCTCTCTCTCTCTCTCTCTCTTAGTTTTCCAATGGATGAGCATAATGGATAAGCCTTAAGCCAATTCTCTTAGATATTTTCTCCATACTTACCATAAATGGTAACAACACCCATAAGCCACTTATTTCCATTTTTCTCTTTGATCCTCAATATTTCAAGTCATTCTCAAACACTCCTAAACCTCTACTTAAGTTCTAATAAGTCCATAAATCAACCTTTAATCTATAAAAGCCAAATAACTCACCAATTGGCAAAATCTTCCAATATTAACGAGAATCGTACCTAAAACCAAGTACCTAAGAAATTTTCCATGATCCCATCAAATAAGTTCTCAAATGCCAAAACTCTCATCACTAAGTCGTAGTCCTCGATGTTAAGAACCTATATGAATTTAAATTACCCAAATCGAAGGTCGTATGAAGAAGATATGAATTTTTGAAACAAGTGTGCGCAGCCCAGCCAGCGTACGCTGGGTAAACGTTCTGTACCCTCTCTCAGAAATCCGAATTTAGCAAAACTCAAATCAGCAAAGTTGTAGATCTAGATCTTGCGGTTCTATTAGTCTTGGAATCGCTCGATTCGGAGGTAGTATGTGAAAGTTATGATTTTTCTACTAAAACGCGAGGAACTAAGTCTATCGTTCGAAGCAACCAACCGAAATCATACAAAACTCAAAAATGCAAGGCCCAAATCATAAAACTCAAAACACGAAAGTCGTAGACTAACATGTTACAAACCTACCCGACTTAGAATCATCTAAATCGGAGTTCACATGAAAACATTACACCTATTCCCCCAAAAGTCGATGAATTTAACTCACATGGTTCGAGAACCGATTAACGCAAAATAATCAAATGTCGGACCAAACGGCCACGACAAGACAAAGTTAACAAGGGTCGTAAGAGAGTTAGGTTCTATTAATATCCTATCCTAAATATTGTTATTCTTATTTTTTTATTGTGGTTTAGGGATAGTTTGGTATTTTTTGTGATGTCTCGCCCCAAAATATATGGACTAATCATTATTAGACTAAATTGTTTTATATTCACATTTAGTTTGATTCGCTATCAAACATCAATTGATTAAAATAAAAGTGATAGATTTCATTGAGCTGGTAACGGTAATTAATAACTACCTCAATGAAAAAAAAAATCATATTGTGCACTTATATGTGGCATGAGCGATATTAAAATATAAATACAAGTCATTTTTTCATTCTTGTGGGCTAAGACCATCCACAGCAGTGAGTCTCAAGAAAGAACTTTTCTGCCTTTATTTCTCGTACAAGTTAGTTTGCGAGTCTCAGTTTCAATTTTTTCTCATAGTAAAAAGTCCACTATGATAATTCTACCTCAACTCCACTTTACTTCTGCTTTTTTTAAACAAAATTACTATATCAAATTCGGATATGATATTGAACGAGTTTATAAGCGTTAAAAGTAATTTCGAATCAATCAAAACTATATTACATAATAACTTAAAAATTACAATAAAATAAGATACGAGTACATTAACAATATTTTATAAATTATTGAAAATAGTATAAAAAATTTTGAAGTTAAATTTTTTTTCAGATCTAGTGTTCATGTGGTTTCACGAATTTTCTATGTATCTTGACCAATATGTGAAAAAAATCCTTGGTTGCGTAGATTAAATATTCGTGTGTTGGTAAGTGGTATAGTAATTAAATTCTATACTTTTACTTCGAGGAGAACCAAGTTTGAATTTCTCCTTCCTTTATTTTTTGATTTCACGGAATTTGATTTTTTCCGTAAGAATAAACATGCATTTAATTTGAAAAAATCAGAATTAAATGAAATCAAATGTAGTGCTACTAATTTTTTTTAATTAAATGCACATTTATTATTATAAAAAAATAAAATTTCATATTATTTAGAGAGTTGTTATAAAAAATTAAATAATTAAATATACATTTATTATTATAAAAAGGAATCAAAATTCCATGAAATTCCAATGGTTTTTATAGAAAATTGAGAATTAAATACATGTTTATTATTATGGAAAAAATTAAAATTTTATGGAATTCAGAAGAATATTAGATTTATTTTTGAATTAAATGTACATTTATTATTATGGAACAAAAAAAATTATTTAGAATTTTGAGAGTTAGTATGAAACATTGAAGAATAAAATGTAAATTTATTATTATAGAAAAGAAATCAAAAAATAATGAAGAAGGAGGAATTCAAATTGATTCCTCGGAGAGAAAGTAGGAATTTGACCACTATACCACTTACTATTACACAAATTTTTTATACATATATTGACTTATACATAGATAAAATATTTATGTATTAGTCATGGATAAGTAGTCTGTATAATTATTACATAGATTTTTTCCAGTGTACTAATCACATTACACAAAAAAAAAAGTTATGTAGCTACGGGAACACCTGATCCTTAAAATATAAATTTTTAATATATCAAACTCACAAATAAAAAAAATAAAAAAAATCCAAGAAACAACCTAACGAAGAAACATTGCATGTTCGTGTAGGGCCAGCTTATATGAAATGCAGAAAAATGCAAAAATGGACAAAACCAAATGGGAACAGCTCCGTTTTACATATAAGGTCACCAGGCTTTTTCTCGGTCTTGTTTACTCGGAAAATCCATCTCACCGGTGGTTGTGGTTGGATATTTATATATTCGAAAAGGGCGGAGTCAAATAATTTTGGGAATGATAGCAATATAATTTTTTATAAAATTTAATTTAAATATACAGGTTAATTAATTTTTTATGAGATCAATTTTTAATTTTAACAAAACCATATATTAAACAATATAGTTAATATTCATTAAAAAATTTAAGTAGATTCAATTGCGGCTCCACCCCTGTGTTTGGAAAGATTAATGAAATATGTTCTCGAAAAAAATCTAACTATCCAGTGGTTGTGCTTAAAATGTTTGTACGTTTTTGAAAGATGAGGGAGAATTTTGTTTGTTCTCCAAAAAAACCCAACTTTTCGAAAAAATTAAGGTAATCTCGTAGGCTCTTTTTATACCACTTCATATCCCAACGTTTATCATCAATTAATCTAGATTTTACTACTGTGAAATTTTAGAAATGTAATCAAGTTCTTTTGATAAATATTTAATAATGTTACATATTTTATAATTCAAATTTTGAGACCTAAAAAATAATAGATAATATTAACCTTATACATCTTTTATAGCTCTAATTTTAA
>SOPF01025938.1:11054-48563 GCA_012979155.1 Hypericum perforatum
TAATAGATAATATTAACCTTATACATCTTTTATAGCTCTAATTTTAACAGAAGCATACATAAAAAAAACATATTTAATATTCATAAAAAATTAAGTGAAATCAATTGACTTCACATTTTTCACGTGTCTCCGCCCAATTGTTTGGAAAGATTAATGAACTATGTTCTCTTGAAGTCTATGGATCTTATTACAGAGTTTATCTTAGCCCCTTTTGTTTTTTCTCAAAAAAATCTGACTTCCAGTGGTTGTGCTTAAAAGTTTGTACCTTTTTGAAGATAAAAGAGAATTTTGTTTGTTTTCCAAAAAATCCAACCATACGGTAATTGTACTTAAAAGTTAGTTACTTTTCGGAAAGATTAGGGTAATGTTATTGCCTCTTTTTTTATACCACTTCACTTCACATCCCAACGTCTAATATCAATTAATCTAGATTTTAGGAGAGCGAAATTTTAAAAATGTGATAAGGTTATTTCAATAAATATTTAATAATGTTACATCTTTTATAACTCGAATTTTGAGACCTAAAAAAATAATAGATAGAAATTAACAATTACTCATAACAAATATGTATCACCATCTATCACATTTTCAATACTGTAATTCAAAATATAACCAATCTAAAACAACTCCATGTAAACTAGTCCAATTGCTTTCTCTTTAAGTGCCTCGTTGCCTATATAAGTAGTATAACATACTATGAATTCATCACCCTCCACTGTCACATAGAAATAGTTGTTTTGATAAAATAGTTGCTTACACCGGTATTACTCCAACCGGAAATTAGAACTAAACTTTCGTCCGTTCGTTTGTGTTTGGCTTCTATTTTGCTGAATAAACATGGAACCCCAGAACGACGGAGGAGTTTGTAGCAGCTTACTTCCAAACCACCGATTGGCCGGACCCAATTGTGAAGCCTTGAACAACGGAAAACAGCAAAGGAGGTCCGCCAATTACAAGCCAAACATCTGGAAATACGAATTTCTGCAGTCTCTCTCAAGCAAAGTCGACGTATGATTGATCATTTTTTCTTCTCAACAATCTACCTATAGATTTCGTGAAAGATGGTTTCATGCTCGAGGTTAGAACTTAAATAGATACAAATTTTTGCAGGAACAGGAAGATCAATACGAAGCGCGGATAGAGAAGCTCAAACGAGAAGCTAGACGCGTACTAGCCGAAACGAAAGACTTTTTAGTTAAGCTAGAACTGATAGACAACATCGAAAAGGTGGGACTCGGAAACTATTTCGAGGAGGAGATCAAGGAGTCCCTTGAAACTATATTAGTTTCATTCCAAAGCAATTTTCCTTACGTGGGAGATCTCCATGCAACTGCCTTATCCTTCAGACTTCTAAGGCAACACAGCCTTGAAGTCACACAAGGTAATATCCAGTTAATTATTGGTAAATGGTACATTATTCATAAATAAATTCATTTTAATATGTTATTTTTTAGATCTTTGAAACACTATCATATATGAATTTCTATATTCTACCCAAAATTTTAAGGTAATAGATAGGAAGATCATTTCACCTTATAAATCAACCAATTCTACTTGCAATTTCTAATGTGCGATACTCTCCAATACTCTTTAACGAAAATCAATGCCAATATTATGTTGGAAAATTTGGTAGAATAAGAACAAATAATTGATCTAAGTCGCGTAGTAGATATTGTCCTCTAGAACTATTTCACCGGTAGGTGTAGTTCTCCAGGATTAAACAGATCCTTCCGAATTCAAATGAATACGAATAATCAAATAACTAACGAGATCAAGTATAATTACTCGGAATTGAAAAATGAAGCAATAGATTTTACTAAAGATGTAACTGCACTTAGTGGGTATTCTTCTCTTTTTCAAATGAAGGATCATCTTATTATATAGTAAATATCCAAAGGGCAAAATAAATATGGGCATTTACACAATTTAATTGTGTAACATATGATTTATTTTATGCAATAAATTTAGAACGCCATGAATTTATAAATTATGAGGTTACCTTAAAACAATGAATGATTTTTATCAAATAAATGCCTATTTTAATTTGAAATTTATTGTGGATTATTACAATCTTGTAACATCTCACATTAATCACACAAATTAGTTATGCTCATTAATATACCCTTTGAATTATCATTTTACTAACACATAATTGCTCAATTTTTCCAACAATCTCCCACTATTTCAAATATTTTTCACTGATATACATAGCAAAAAAAATTAAAATACTTTTTTGAGTAGATATAGATGCAAGTCTATCGGCTCTGGTGTCTCGCAGACTATGAACCAGACCTTAGACTTATAGAGAAGTTATACAAGTGTCACGATGAAGTTATCTTAACTTCTCTGAATCATGCTCACTATTTTGTATACCTGAACCCTATAAATCACACTTCACCCTTGCAGTTCTCATCGTTTGTGCTGTTTCGAGCTAAATCGGTCATGCTCACAGCTTGGTAATTCTTGAGTGCTCCAGAGATTAAGCCACAATCTCATACAAGCGGTTCCACTCGATACTCATATAGGTGACTCATCAAGTGTATATTGCACTTTATACACCACCCTTTAACTTAGGGCTATGAGATTCATTAAAAGTTTAAGCTTAGCCTACCATAGTGCAATCTAGTATTCTTACACTCACATCATAGGAAAGAGACCAAATTTTGGTACTAGAGTGATTAACTCGTGACTTGTTGTTACCCATATGAACCTTCTTCATGGGATCTCCAGTCACAAAAGTTGGATTCCCATCAACGTTAATCTAGCAATTTGGCTCAAGTCTCATTCTCCTCGATGTTTACACATCCTTTTTATAAGGGTTAAGTAGTAGATTGATCATATCTACTCTGACGTCACATTGAATATTAATCCATATTTTAGCATGCTTAACAATATTAACTAATTATATTGGTTTTTCCACTGAAAGCTTTATTTCAAGCTATGACTTTTGTCTTTATTGGCCATCTCAATTCATGAACACTAATAATATGGTAATATTCCTAGAAGAATATTCATAAAAAATTCTTGGCCAAAATAATCTCAGACTTCATAATAGCTAATAGTTATTACAATTATTTGGTTTATCTTCTTATCAAATGACATCCAAGGTGACCACTTTCAATCATCATTATTGTATTTTCTCAATACAATGGATATCCACAAATTCATCCTATATTAAATATTATGGTCACGAAAATATAATTTCAAACTCGACATTCTTATAATATAATCATCACGTGGATCCCTTTTTTAAATAGAGTTCGTCTCAAATCATGATCATCACGTAGAATTCTCAGAAATAGTAACAAGTATATTATCGGTAATGGACATATATGTCCCCCACTATTTAAATTCGTCAACTTGATCTTGTCAAATTGACAATTCTCAAATATCAATTTTAGATATATTATACCATTTACATAATAAATATCATACAGAATAAACAAATAATCCATGGTGTAAATCTCATACAACTCACATTAAAAATTCTAAATCAAGATCACCATCACCTTGCACAACTCCGTAACAGCCAAGTAAAGCGAAACACAAACAATATAATTTAATGATCCCATTAATGATTTTAGCAACACAATTAATTTATAACGACTACCTTAATTATTTTTCTCCCCTTAATCTAGCAAGCCAAATAGGATAATCACCTTTAAAGTTATTGAGAAATATGTAACAAGATAACAACACAAATTAAGCATATATCTCACATCCTTGTCGTACTAAAATTTTCTTGAAAGCAACAAGAAAATGGTACAAACAAGTTAAAAAAAATTAGCTCTTTTCTCCGGAAACAGAAAATATTGAATAAAAGTAAAATTAAATAAGTATCACGATAAACCTGTAGGGGTGCATTATTTTTGATTTTTATCTCGTTCATATTCCACTCGGTTGGCCATCAAATCCCATCCATGATCACGCTGAGCTTGATCAGATTCTCTATATTATCCTTGCAAAAGATAAAAATAGTTAATTTAATGGTTACTGATGCAAAAGAAATATAAACGACAACAAAAAATAGTCTCCCTCAATGAGGAAAAGGTCTCAAGACATGCCATTGTAGTAATCTTTCTTGAGCTTGGTTGGCTTCTCACTCTGATGACACTATTATGATCGTTCTCGAAATTTACTACTGATCGTTCCACCACTTTGACGTCCTAAGCCATTTGATCTCCTTAATTTAGTGATTCATTCTACAGATTAGTATGAAGCGGGAAGGTATATACTATATGTGGGATAAACTAAATATTCCAACCAAAAATTAGTTCTTAAGATTATTGAAAAATTTGGTGGAATAAGAACAAACAATTGATCCGAGTCGCGTAGTGGACGCTGTCCTTAAAAACTACTTCACCAGTAGGTGTAGTTCTCCAGGATTAAACAGATCCTTCCAAGTTCAAATGAACATGGGTAATTAAATAACTAACGAGATCAAATATAACTACTCAGAATCAGAAAATGGAGCAATAGATTTTACCAAAGATGGTTCTACACTTATTGGGTATTCTTCTCCTTTTTCAAATGAAGGATCACCTTCTTATATAGTAAATATCCAAAGGACAAAATGAATATGGACATTTACACAATTTAATTGTGTAAATATGATTTATTTTATACAATAAATTTAGAATGCCATGAATTTATAAATTATGAGGTTACCTTAAAACAATGAATGATTTTTATCAAATAAATGCCCATTTTT
The DNA here is from genome assembly GCA_012979155.1 of Hypericum perforatum. NCBI lineage: Eukaryota > Viridiplantae > Streptophyta > Magnoliopsida > Malpighiales > Hypericaceae > Hypericum > Hypericum perforatum. The sequence continues at coordinate 15,766 of SOPF01025938.1, forward strand.
AATTTGGAATTTAATATGGATTATTACAATTTTGTAACATCTCATATTAATCACACAAATTATTTATGCCCATTAATATACCCTTTGAATTATCATTTTACTGACATATAAATGCTCCATTTTTTCAACATATTATATTTGGAACAATTATGCATACCAATTAACATTGAAAAATGATCTTTCAGACATGTTTAGCGTATTCTTGGACGAGACGGGAACGTTTAAGGAAACAAAATGCAAGGAGGTGAAAGGAGTGCTCGAGCTTTTCGAGGCTTCCCATTTAGCTTTCGAGGGTGAACAAATCTTGGTAGAAGCCAAATCCTACGCATATGGAGTCTTAAAGAGCTCTTGTCCCATTATAGAAGATAGCAACCTTAAGAATAAAGTGGTGCATGCTTTGAAGCTTCCATACCATTGGAGGCTCCAATGGTTCGACGTCAAATGGCAACTCAATGTATTGGAGAATGCTAGTGATGTACTGGAACCAATCTTGGAGTTGGCAAAACTCAATTTCAATGTTGTCCAAGCTACACTTCAAAAGGATCTAAGAGAGGTCGCAAGGTATGTTCCCACTAGATTTTACTGCGGTAAGCTTTCGAATAACGTTAGTTGTTGTAACCTTGTATTTATATGAGGAATTTAACATCCAGATCTATAAATATGTCCCTTCTTTATAAAAACTATAAAGTCTACTCATAGATAAAGAGGTCGCCAGGTATGTATTTTAAACATTTTATTATCAAAATTTTATGTTCAACGTGACCGTAATAATCTAGTCGAATTGGGAACCAACTCGGAAATTTTCTTGGGAAGTGCCGGGAAGGAATTGATCTACGGCTCAAACCATGGTTAAGGAAGCAATGCCAATATTATTGGTCTATTATAATACACCAGAAGCTGTGACGTGTAATATACAAAATAATATTCAGAAAAGTAGATGAATACATTACGAAATTGAATTTTTTTTTTGGTGGGAAAGGAGGGGTAAGACAACCGCGGAAAGCGCGAACATATAGAACATAAAATAGATTTATGTCTTCAATATAATTAATTAAGAAAATGATGCATCTTTGGAGTGAATTAAGACTAACCTGTCTCGCATAAAATAATTGTAGATGGTGGTGGAATCTTGGTTTGATGGAGAAGGTAGCGTTTGCGAGGGATCGGCTGGTTGAGAGCTTCTTGTGTTCTGTTGGAGTAGCGTTTGAGCGTAAATACAGCTACTTGAGGATATGGTTGACCAAAGTCATCACTGTGATCCTCATAATCGACGACGCTTATGATGTTTATGGATCATTGGAGGAGATGCATTGCTTTACAAATGCTGTGAATAGGTACGTGTCTCCTTTATCAAGTCGAGTTAATAAATAGTTATAGAAATATGAATGCCGACACACGTTTTTTGCAATGTTAAACAAACGTTGCAAAGAACACATGTGTCGATGTTGAGAAAAAAACATCGTTCTGTGTTAATAGGTGCCACATTTTCTGGCACAAATTTTCGCTATTCATCTTTAAAATTCAGGTGGGATCCAAAGGAAATTGAAGGGCTTCCGGAGTGTTTGACCACATGTTTTGAAGCGTTGCGCTCCATTACTGATGAAATTGCTCATGACATGCAAAAGGAGAAGGGCTGGGGCCAATTAGAACAGCCTCAATTCGAGAAAGTGGTATTAGTAGTTTTCAGTTTCCATCTTAGTTCATGACTTAATTGACAACATATTATTCGAGGATTTTCAGTGGGAGCGCGTTTCAAATGTGGATATTAGGGTTTATAGGTTTTGAGTAAATTATGGGTTTGAGTTTATCAAGTTTGGTAGGATCAAAGTCCGGATATAATTAATATGAATCCGAATATTGACTGTACTCATGGACTTATTGATTAATATCTTAATTATAACCTACTAAAATTCATACTTATTATATTGCTAAAAAAATAAAATATGGCCATAAGAAAATAAGCCCACACCAAAAATAATTAGTGACTGACTTAAAAAAAATTTAGCAGTAGCACGTAGGATGTATATCTCTATAATTATGCGAGAATATTTATAAATTTTATTTTTTGAATGATAGTATTATCATTTAAAACATACTTATTAGTTTGTTAAGAGTTAACTCTAAAATTTAGTTTGATATTATTATTTTATTATATATGTTTTGAATTTTTCTAAATTTTATTGAAATAATAAAAGGATGTAGTAAAGTAATAATTATATAAGCAAGACATGTATTTTTGTTTTAGGGTCTAGCTCCATATCTTTATTAAAAATATCTTTAAGGTGGTAGGTAAAGTTTGGATCTTATTTCTAAATCTAGTATCCTATAAATACTTTTTACTTATTGTCACTTCTAATTTCAAGTTAACTATTTCCATGAACAGTAAATATCGTTGTTCGTCTTATTTTTCAGTGGGCCCAATTTTGTCGGGCGTTATTTGTTGAAGCCAAATGGTATAGAAAAGGATATATCCCATCATTGGAAGAGTACCTGGAGAATGGGTGGATTTCGTCGTCGGGAATCGTACTCTCGACTCATCTGCTTTTTTTCATAACGAACCAGAAATCAGATTTCATTCAGCAGAATCACAATCTACTACACAACATCTCTCTCTTGATTCGACTCTGCAATGATTTGGGAACTTCTCAGGTAAGTCTTTTCTTAGACCATCCGCACCCATGTCCCTGTTACAGTCCGTGCCCTGGGCGCCACGTCAGCGTGACCCTGCTCTTAGTTTTTAAGCTCACACCCCTGTCCCTGCTACAGTGTTCGTACTCCCAGCTACATCAGTTTTTTTTTCAGCTCAGCTTTTTAAAATGCAGCTAACTGTATCAAACTCGTATATTTTTTCGCGTAACTTCGAACACGCTAAATTAAAACTCGAACCACGAAATTTTTCGAAACGAAAATTTTATTAAATTCAAAATATATTACATGAGAACTTGGAAATAAATTACATAATTTAAAATACATAAATTGCTTAAATATTATAAAACTGGTACATTAAGATTTGGTGTAAAAATTTATGAAAAGGTTGTATCAATTTATAGAATTTTCAAATGATTTTGGACCACACATTTTTCCTTTAAATTTGGACCACACGTAGAATTTTATGAAAACCCGGCTTTTATGTTTAAAGCTATCGAATTCAAATCCCCTGACAATTTGAGATAAATTACAATGAATTAGTTTTGTTCTCTACGGTAAATTTCTAGATCCTATCCAGTTTTAAAATTCTGCTAGTTTGGACTCGATGTTCGAGTCCACAAGGGGCGAGAAAAATTGTAATTGCAATTGTTTGAACTCCTTTTGGGCACAAAACGAAACAAGAGGGGCGGGACAAATTTGATGACAATGTCCATTCGCAGGCTAAGAGTTTAGTGCAAGAATTATTTTTACTTTCGGATGCAGATATCTCAGAATTCCTAAAAATTGATTGCCACAAAATAATAGAAGAAAATAACACCGAGGTTTATGAAATTTGTGACAAATATATTAATTATCAATTAAAGTATGTTATCCAGATAGTTGGATATCTTTAATCATTTTCAAGGAATTGTTGTGCGTAATGGTAGGATATGTATAGTGCATATTTAATAAAGCTTTTTTGATTTGTAACAAAAGAAAAAAGTTAAAAGAGTAATAACTAACAGGCAGAGCAAGAAAGAGGAGATGCAGCTACGAGTGTAGTGTGTTACATGGAAGAGGCGAATGTGGAGGAAGAAGAAGCGAGGAAGCACATTAATGGAAAGATAGACCAAGCTTGGAAGAGAATAAACGGCGACCTTCTGGCCCAATTGCCATCTGAGCACGGCGTCGACGACCCAGAAGTGAGAACGTTGATCGACATGAACACGAACATGGCTCGTGTGGCCCAGAACCTGTACCAGAACGGCAGAGACAAGTTCCGGGACCAGGACAGTGACAACCGCCGCCAGTTCTTGTCCCTCCTCGTCCACCCTTTCAACCTAGGGTGATTCGGTTATCTCTCGACTTGAATCGCAAAGCACTGGATCGTATTGATATGGAGGAGTTGTGTGTTATATATCTCTACTACCATGTGGTCTCTAATTGTCAGTATTACTTTATGTTTTAGTCTCTTAAAGAGTGCTGTGTAATATTGTCGTTGGAATATTGTATTGTTCGATTACCTTTGAAACCAGCTACTAAATTTAACATTTGAAGGAACAAAATTGGATAAAATGTTCAAAGTTGATTTTACTATCACTTGGTTTTAATTTTTTCATGAATGAGGTATTATTATCACTTACTTGAGTTATCTCGGATGTCACACTACATAATTACGCATCCGTATAATATTACTTCACTGCTTTGAGTAAAAAAATGAAAAAAAAAAGTCAACAGCAGCATCTGGATTCAAATAGTGACTGAGAATAAAATAATTATATCTAGATGAAAATCTTGCAAAATAACATACAAATAATATTTGTTATGCAACGTAACGTAACACACAACTGAAATATGTAGTGTGACATCAAAATTGTGCAAATAACTAGGTTAGCGAATGTTACCCGATTATCATTCCAGTAAAACCTTTATCAAGTCACCAATAAATTTAGAATAAGAAAATAATATATTAATTGTTACCATTGCATCCATCCACATATCCATTCCTCTAGAACTGAAAAAAAAACCATGAAGCCCATTTACTTTCTGAAAGGGCCAAGCCCAAAACAAATGGCCCAGATCAACCAAACCCAACCGACCAAAAACCGAAAGAAGTGAGATCAAGAAACTGCAAGAATTAGAGAGCAGAAGCTGCATTTTGCCTTGAAGAAGAAATACTCTGCCCCTCCTCCGCCGCCACCTCTTTCCTCCTCACTCTCCCTCGCCGCCTCCGATCTCAAATCACACTAATACCCAGGTGGCGACGCGTCATCCGTTTCCATTTGAGGGAAAGCTGAGGGAATTTGAAGACAAAAAAACCCAACCTTTGAAGAGGTAAAAAAAAAGGAGAAGAAAATGTCAAAGAAGAAAGCTTCGATGAGCTTGAAGGACTTCCATGGCGGCGTCATCCCTTCTGATTTGCCCCTCCCTTCCGCTCCCGGCGTGTAAGTTCTAATCTCCCCCTCTGATTCCCAATCGGGTTTTGCTTTTAATTCATTCTCGTGAATTTGTTATAGTAAAGTCGAGATCTTTATCGATTTTTTTGGGAATTTTAGCTTGTGGATGGTGAATTAGATCTGTTTAGGTGCTAAGTGATGATCTTTATTGAACTGGGTCGCTTGGTTCTTGCAGTTTCGTTAGGTCTACGAATGTTTCTGGGCGGGTTAGTTCTACGGGTCGCCCGGACCAATGGGTCCGACCCAATTCGGCCCCTGCTACCCGGCGTTTTGATGACAAGACCCCGTTTCTGGGGCCTAATGTCCCCATTGGCCGCCACTTTGACGAGGACGAGCGGAAGCCGTTGGATGGATCACCAGCTCCTCGCAGGACGATCAGTGACGAGAGCTTCCAAGCCCTGCCTAGCAGAATGGAGGTGAAGCCAGAGTCTGCATTGGGTGGAAGGCCTAGTGCCCTGAATTCCTACTTGGGGAGGGTTGTTGATGGGGGTAGTTTGGGGCCGGGATCACAGAGTGTGTCCGGAAATGGTGCACAGGTTCGTGGTCCTGCGAACGCGTGGGGCATGAGGAAGGACCCTGTGATCAGTGTTGACGAGTCACGGCAATCTTCTTGGTCAGGGAGGAGTGTTGAGTCGAAGTTGGCTCATGTTAGTGCATTGGATAAGGTCCTGTCTGGGAAATGGCAGACAAAGCAGTCTTTACCTTATCGAGCTGATGTTGAGGTTATTGACCATCTCGGAGTTGAGAAGGTTGTAGGTTCCTGTGTCGATGACGAGCAGAACCTCCATAAGGTGAGTGCGAAAGAGTCTGATATAATGTTGGCAAGGCAACTGGAGAGGGGTATGGCTGTTGGAGAGGGAAAGCCGGGTCCCAGAAGAGAGTTTGCAGATCATGATGGTGCTAGGGCTTCATCGTTTGGACAGATGAAAGAAAGGAACCTTCCTGTTTATCCTGAGAAGGCTCAACCGGCGTATGTTGATGGAAGACTTGGTGGTCGACCAGTGTCGCCCGCGATGCAATCTGAACCATCCGAACGACCAAAACTAAAGTTGCTTCCAAGATCAAAACCATTAGAGAGCACAGAAGTGCTTGTGCCCAGTAATAAGCAGGTACAACCAATACTCTAATTTTGTATGCTATGCTTCTAGATACCCACTCTTATCTGATCTGATCTGGATATTGCAACTCTCTAATTGTTAATGCAGCAGCTTGTCATGTTATATATTCATGCATTCTTATTTATTTAACCTGCAATTATGCCACTACTTTTTGTAAATTTAGGCATACAGTGGACAGAATGACTCTCTTCATGGCCGTATAGCAAATGCTCAGGAAGTGCTTGTGAATGGGAAATTTGGTGTTGTTGGAGGTGAGCGCGAGAATCAGGTAGTCGAGCGTCCTAAATTGAATTTGAAGTCCCGATCACAACAACCCATTGACTTAGCGGAAGGAAGAAGTGAGAGGGAAAGGTTGGTGACAAATTGCTGACTTTGGAATCACATGTTTATCACAAGTATTTGTGTTTTCTTCTGTTATATGGGAATTGACCACAAAGGCAATAGATTGGTTATCTTTGAGGTACATGCTTCTTGTCTTTGGAAATTTTACCTGACACAGAAGTTTTACAACAGCACTTGCATTGTCTAACGTTTCCCTTAGTTAAACAAATTTTGTTATAAAGGTATCTTTGTTATTGGTATTGGTTCAATTATCGAATGTTTTATGAATCTCTGGTATTGGTTAACTATTTGTCCTGTCCTGTTGTAAGATTGTTGTTTGTATTAATGCTGTTTATCTTGTTGCAGGACTTCCATATTTGGCGGTGCTCGTCCGCAAGAGATGGTAAGCTTATTGAATTGGATACAAACATCAAGATCACTGCTCAATAAATAAAATAGGCTTTTAGTGCTGCTAAGTAGACACGGGAAAACAGATGGACTAAAAGTTTTAAACAGAAGAAGATGAACAATTAACCCATTGATGATGTTAGTCCTGTGTAACAAAATCTCTGTGTAGAAGGGAAGCGGCTTAATGGTGACCACTCTTGGTATGTTATTTCCTGATTGTCTTGCTTTTCCAGTTTCTGAAGCAGCAAGGAGTAGATGATAATGCTATGAATAACCGTGAACTGAGCCCTCGGGGAGACAGGTACTGGTTGACTGTTACACTATATTGCATCTTTGTGATGCTCAATAGAAGACGGTATTGATTCACATGCTTATCGTTGCTGAAGGGTCAAGCACAATTTTGGGAAGCACCCCGTTCCAAAGACAGAGAGAGTTGGCCAGCATGCAATTTCTCCCCACCCAGGAGAAAGAGTAGCTGATAGCCCTCATATCAGTCCAAGGATGGGAATAAAGTTGGAAAGGAAGGATCAGGCAATTGAAAATGAGAGAGCAGATCAGAGGAAGAACTGGCGTAATGAAAACTGGAGGAATGATAAGGATACTGAAAGGCAGCAGCAGCGGCAGCCGGTGCTGCGGGAGAGGCAGCAGCAGAAGCCGGTACATCGGGAGAGGCAGCCATCACCGGAAACCTGGAGGAAGCATGTCGAGCCACAAAAACCAACCAATCACTTTGGCAAAACAGCTTCAGCTCTGGAACTTGCACAGGCTTTCTCTAGATCGGTCTCAGACCCGAGAGTATCTGATCCGTATTCAGGCCACAAGGTTCTTCCTGGCACAAACAAGATGCCGTTCTCTCGACTGATCGGTCCAGGGCCAAGGTCACAAATAAATGGCTATTAGTTTCTAATTCACGGAATCGTTGGCAATCTGCTCCTGGCGAAAAGATTGGCCAGACCATTAATCTTCTTGGGGGCTTAAGAGAGGTGCTTTGATGCTAACAAACATAGGATACAGCCTCTTGTTACAACGTACAAGTTGCTACTTTTTTTTTACTGTACGGTTTATGTCTCCTGTAGTTTCAATTCTTGTTGTTCCAATTTTATCCCTAACCTTCTCCAGGTAGGATATTGATTTCCATTTATTGTCAAGAGTTCTGAGAATTTGCATGTTACAAGTCATGTGCCAAGATTTATCGATTACTCAAATGTCTTATGAATATGGTCAACAAATTGATATTGACTGATCCAAAACTTCTTGTCCCTCTCCTGCGAAATTATATCCACTGAGATCAGGTTCTCTCTCACCACCAGCAGTGCCTATGGTGGGATCCGCTTTGCATTAGCAAGAAGAAGTGCATGCTAATGGAGTCAAGCCAATCAAGCATTGGCTGCCACAAGTGACGGAATAAAGCAAGATATAAAAGTCAAATAATTGGATGGCTTTCCAAGTGTTCCCAGTTTTATTATACTATCTGGTATTTGTACATATGACCAGTCTGCTAATCCAATTCGAATCTAATAAAATCTTTGAATGATGATAAAAAAAAATTCCTGACAACTCGGGATTCATCTAATCTTACTTACATGCACATTCTCTTTGATGACTAGTTTATGGCATCGTGCTAAGAGTATAAGATGGTTTAGTTGAAAAGAAGATGAAACGTTCTTGGCGATGATGCATACCAACTCATTTCTACCAAAAGCTTTGCCCTTGCGGCGTTTCCATATTATTTATGCTAGTTGTAGGCACATGAACTAGCACTCAGATATTTATATCAATTAGATTTAATAAAAATCAAGCAGATGTGTACTGATAGAATCTTTATATCTAGCCTATTAGTTAAATTCGTGTTCCTTCTAACAAATCTGTATTTTTTAGCGAGTTATAAGATTAATTCACTTGAATATTATATTAAAATAATTATTTATAACTTAAATTTTAAAATAATAAATAATAAATTTTTTATGTTTATAATTATTTTAGAACAATAATATTTTCCGATTTATGCTTCCCTCCCAAACTCCCACCATTTGCTAGCTTGTCCAATTGCTCTCTCCTCTCTTTCAATCCAGTACCAGTTCCCCATTGCCTCTCTCTTTATTAGAAGCTCTCACCCTTCTCATCCTTGGACAAAACATCCTGTGCACATTGACCAAGCAACAGCTGACTTAGAAAAGAAACATTCACTTTTTTCCTCACTTTTTACCCTTTCTTGGGTTTAGCTGTTAAGTTAGCTCCAACTTTACTAGACAAGACAGAGAGAGTAGTTGCATGGACACGTTTGTCTGACTTTGAGCTGGGCTCCTTTTCTTGTTTCCTACACCAACAAAAAAAATGGAAGCTGCAAGTTTCATAGAAGTTGATGTCAATGGCCAAGGGACGTTCCTTGTGAACAAGGTAAAACTTCCTGAGCTCTCTTCTCCTGTTGGTTTTACTGAACATTCGATCAAACAATCATTTAGCCGAATAATCTAGGTTCGAAATGGTGGCATTGAACTAATTTTCCTGCTTAGTTTTTTTCTCTTGGGCTGTAACTTGGAAGGCATCCATTTTTGTCATGGTCAATCAACACTGACTAGGCCTCTCATAAATTGTGTGTCCCTTTTTACTTGATCTTCCTATTTCTTTACCATAATCAGTTACCTGTTCTTTTCCACTCTTTCACTAAAAAAACTTACCAGGAAGCCGTAGAATTTATTGCAGGTGGCAACTTGCTGCTAGAATTTCCAAGAGGCACATGTTACCGACCTAAATTTTTACACCTATTACGCTCATCATCAATTGAAACTTTCGGCAATTGATAATTATGTAAACAAGTTGAATTTAGGCACAGCTTCTACTGCAAACTCTCCTTTCACTCTTCCATTCTGTCATTTGCAATTCCCACAGGAAATTCTTGCATCTTTCTCAGCACGAATAAACAAGCTATTCGGGAAACTGACCGGTCGTTCTTCGACCCGCCTGAAAGTTATATTCCATGACTTTCCAGGGGGTTCAGACGGGTTCGAGCTCTTGGCAAGGTTTTTTTTAAGCAATGGCAGCATTGAGATAACTCCCTTCAACTTGGTCCTTCTAAAAATTGCTGCTGAATTTATGGAGACTCGAAGCAACGGGCCGTCAGGATTAGATTTGGTAGATCAACTCGATAGGTCCACTGAAGGGATCAGCTTGTGGACTTGGTCTGAGCTCCTACTAGCTCTGAGACAGTGGCAAGATTTACTTCCTCCAATTACTCCTCCTAATTTGTTGGTGAAGATCTTGGGCTGCGTAGTGGCAAGGATAAGTTTGCATTTGCCTTCAGTTGCTAGTCCGTCTCCTTTTCGATTCTCCTCTGATGATCCTAGCTACCCGTCTTCGTCTGATATGAGTGTCGCGAGTTCTAGTACGCGAATCCACTGCTGTGCAACAACTTGGTGGTTTGAAGAGCTCCTGTTTCTTGATCCTGATTTGTTTGGAGAACTTGTAAGGACAATGGTCACCCAAAAGTTAGACCATTCCATTATTTTCAAGTTCCTTGTGTTCTACGCAAGGTTGAAATGCCTTGGAGTCTCACCATACCTGAAGTGTAAGATCATAGATTCAGCCATGATGGTACTTCCGTTTCTCGACGGGAATTCGCTATCCTGCAAGGGCTTGTTTGAGATTCTCAGGATCATGTCAAGCTTGAAAAGGGTAAACAAGCATCAGAGAATCAACCTAGAAAAACTGATCAGTCAGAGGCTGGACCAGGCGACTCTGGATCATCTACTAGTTCCACCTCGTCGAGGGAAACGCTACAAGTTTGATGTATGTCTGGTCTTGAGAATGGTGAAGGACTTTCTTCTTGGGGCATCCTGGATGGACTCGAGCCGAGCAGAGAAAGTTGCTACTTTGATTGGTTCTTACTCGATGGAGGTCGCACCAGATGCGAATCTGAGACCGTCCAAATTTGCAGCTTTAGTATCTTCTATGCCAGATTTTGCAATAATCTCACATGACAAGCTCTACCACGCCATCGACATGTATTTCAAGGTAAAACTATCGTTTTTTTTTAGTTTCGGCTTGAACTTCGAGACTTGATACAAGTTACTTACAGATTCGATTATATGTTAAGTTTTGCTGGAATTTCCTGAAACTGATATGATATGAGTCTTTAACAGGTCCATCTACATTTGTCTGAAGAGGAAAAGCTGAGGATATGCTCTTCACTGAATTGTGAGAAGCTCTCAAGTGAAACATTAGGAAGCTTGTCCAAAAACTCCAAGTTTCCAAGGGAGTTAGCTACCAAAGTTTTCCTCACAAACCAACTTATACCCAGGAGATTATTGCCAAACCAATTCAAGCACCAAAGAGCTTCAAGTGATTCTACTGAGCAAGTGGTTGTTTTCCTAATGGAAGCTGAGGATGTTGAGCCAAATTTGCAAAGTAACAGATGGAGAATGCATGAATTGGACAAGGGTTATACAAAAGTGGGACAGTCCCATGCTTCATTTGTCACAACATCAGGATTGTTCAATTCTGGGAAGGCTAGCTACTTGCCCAAACTCTGTTCTTGATTCTTGTATGGACTTTGCTAACCCCTTAAATGTACTTGTGAATTATTATTATTAAGGTGATGTTATAAAAAAACTTTTAGGTATGGGCATGAAGACATCTATGCAATTGTGTAATTTTTTTTCTTTCTACATCACCTCGTATCAAGCATGTTGTAAAATATGGACTGATTTGTTAGATTGCAACACGACACTAATATCGGATCATTAAGTTAAAGAAAAAATTGAAGGACGGTTAAACATGTGATGATCAATTAGTTGGACTAAATTGTCCAAAAATTACTCAATTAGGATTTTAATATTGCACACGAAAAACTTTGATCATGTGAATGGTAGAATTATTTGACATTAATATTCTATAAATCATAAGTAATGTAATATTTATAAACAAACTACTTATTAGGCAAGGGAAAAATTTTAGGTCATCTCTAGTTTCGTTTTTAAAAATATTGGTATAAAATTCTACTTAGTCAATTCATCTCGAGTCATAAATTTTTGAATGACTCTTTCAAAAAATATTTGAATATTATTAAACATTCAAATTCCAGACATGTTATTTGAGCTCAAATAACTCCTAGTCATCTCATGAATCGTAATTTTGAAGCTTGTTGATGGAACCCAGGCGGCATGGAGACATCTATGCCCTTTCCCTGACAGAGAATCATAGGTATGGGCATTAAATTAAATAAATCCAAAATGGGTGCTTCTGTTCTTTAAGGGCATATATTGGGTTTCACACCAATGTGCGTATTCAACCGGCGAGCAACACGGCAACGACAGTGCTCGGTCGTCGCGGGGCTCGTCACGCTCAATAATAATAATAATTTGTATCAAAATTGCTCGCATGACATTTTTCGCGGTAAACAATTATATTTCCCATAACCTAGCACAATTATAATTTGCGTTCTTGTACCCAAACGACACTAGGTAGGTACAAACCAAGTGTTAAGAAACGTGACGTTTGGTTAAAGATTACTAGTTTACCTACGAGACAAAGGTCCAAGAATAACGTGCCTTGGGAAGTTACCAAGTTAATTTAGTAGTCAACTCGGGAAGTACCAGTACTAAAATATCTACAATAAAAATCAAGAAGGGATCATTAATTAGGTAAAACAACTGAAGATCACGAATTGATGGAAAAATCTTGTAATTTGGTAATGGATGAGGAGGATCATAACGAAGATACTTGTAATTTATGTTATTAGATTGTTATATATCTTTAAATATTTAAACAATTATACTTAGGACACCATTGTTGTAATCCAATAGAGAATATGTTTTCCGTGGATATTAACATTTTTTTATTATAAAAAACATGCCAGCCTATAACGAGAAATGTACGGGGGTGTTCTGTCTTTGATTGAAACCCTCGGACTCACATCCTCCGTCAATTAATTATAAAGGGAAATCAAACCCTTTACCCTCGAACTCACATAGTAAAACGAGTTTATTTTAAAAAAATCTACACTTGGGTTTGGGAGCCAGCAGAGGAGAAGGGGTGGAGGAAAGGCTGGAGTTCTTTTTCGCCACCTACCTCACTCTCCACTCCCTCCGCTGTGTTACGTGGACAATTGTCCTGCTGGGTTATTTATTAGATACATTTTAGTTCAAGTCAATTCTGTTCGGTTCAATTAAGTCCCTCTCTCAGTTTGCAATTTTTGGATTTCTTTCAGTTTAGTCTCTCTATTGAAGTTATTTTTCCATTTTTACTTCGTTGGTTACAACTGAAGAACGTGGGTTAGGAGGAGTTATTTCCACCTTGTATTTAAGTATGTTGTAATGGACGTGATTAAGATGTTATGGGAAATTATGAATAAAATTATGATTACCATGAAGAACGAGGATGTTCTTAAATTGATGCAAGAAATGCAACAGACCCTAGCAAACAAGATTGATCAAATCCGAAGAGAGATGAGACGCAAGTATGATGTTCAAGAAGCCTCTACTGCTAGAATGACTGTTCAAAATAAGAATTTGGTAAGACAAATCGAGAATTCTGAAAATCGTGCAAAAAACAAGGGTGGTGGTGATACTACAATATCTTCCCATAGCCTTTTAATAGATTACAAAAGAAAGGAGCGACAGGAAGAAATGGTTGGCACTATAGAAAATTTTTTCGATCAATGGGTGATTCGTCTAAATGAATACATGGAGCGGAGAGACAAGTCTTCACAAACAAATTTTACGGAAGAAAGTACAAATTTGGGTGAATCATCAGGGGTATTCAACAGTGAATCAACCTTTTGGATCTGCCCATATCTCAATTGATTTGGATTGTATGTTTAATTGTATGTTAAATTAAGTTACTTATACATTCGGCGAGATTCTGATAAAAAAAGGAACTTGACGAGAAAAGAGGTCGTAGGACTTTGGTTGTCGACTCTGTTAGGTTTGGTTTTAATTTTATACGTAAGGGAGGGAGAATGAGAGATAAATTAGAGGGGTTGATAAAATGCTTGATCATGGATTCAACATTTTAGGGAATTGAGATTAGAGATGATTATACAAAATCTGTGTGATATGGAACTGTTAACTTGGAAAATTTACATGAAGTCTTGCAAGATGGACATATTTTCAGTGAAAGTAAAGTGGATTGTGATATGGATCAGTAAAAGGAAACTTGTTCCTCGAGGACAAGGAACTTAGGGTCTATTTAGTATAGCTGATCAAATTTAGCTGTTAGTTGAGCAGTTGTCAGTTGATTATAATCAGCTAATAACTAATATTTGATTTCTAAAAAATATTGAGTTGCTATTGAATTGTAAAATTACTTATATATGTATTAGACTAGTTAACTCTTATTGTCAATAAAATTAACTTTTATTTTGTACTAATGCATCTCTTATCTGATCTCGCAACACATTCACAAAGCTCAATCCATCTCCTGTGTTTTCATCATTTGTTTCAGCATGCTCTTCTCTACTTAAGTTATAAATAGGTACAAGTCATGAGTCATTTTTTTCCTTACATAGATGTAGTAGAATGTGTAATAATTAATTTTTATCTTGAAATATAACATTTATGAATTATAAAATATGGTATTCTGGTTATTTGATATTGTAAAAGTCAACAGCTAAATTGATCAGCTATAAATTCTAGCTGTTGAAAAAATTGGCATTTGAATTTAACAACTTTTTTTTCTTTCACAAACACTAAAAAATCAGTTGATGGATATCAATCAGCTAAACCGAATACCCACTTAAGCACAGGCAATTATTATGTATAAGATTATCATGCAAAGTTATTTAATTAATTCAGTTCTAATCAATTTTGTTTACTTCTATTAAATCCCTCTGTAAAAAAATAACGGTTGTCAGGAATTTTTTTCCTGTAGGTCAGATCGAAACTAGGAAAAAAATTATGGTACAAAATTGCACAAAATAGCTAAAATTACAACGTGTTTGACTAAAACTTCAAAATTGTTTGCATTTTTGGACCAAAATGGCTAATTTGTTTTTGCATTTTTGGACCCATCAAAACCCGCAAATTATCTATGGTTGGACTAGATCAACACAAGGGGACCAAAACCGTCATTTTTTCGTTTTTGGGTGATGGGGGATTAATTTATGGGGGAAAATAAATGATTTTGAGCAAGGTTTTGAATACCGACCCAGTCGACCCGAAAATGGGTCCGTATTCCGGGTCGACTGGTCAGACCAGTCGTATCTCTGGTCCGACCAAAAAAAATTTTCTTCTTATTTTAGTGTAATTTATTAAAATATATAGGTAAATAGGTATCTGGATTAAAAAATAATATATATATATACAAAATTCTAGTCAGACCACCCGGTTCAACCGGATTTTTGACAAAAAATTTTGGTCTGACCAGAAAATCCTCCGGTTGAACCAAAATCCGATTTTTAGCCTAAAAACGACCAGGACTTGTGCCCGAAATGTGGTCTGACTGGTCGGACCGCTGGTCGGACTACGTATTTAAAAACCTTGATTTTGAGGGGTTAGGTTGTCGCACTATTTTGTGCGGTTTTCAAATAAATTCTCACACTTAACCTAATTTGGCCCGGGCGCCCCCCCCCATACACACACACACACAATGTTATGCAGTTTTGATCGATATTGTTGGGGAATAAAATTTTGGTACCAAAATCGCATAAATTTCAATGGTTTTAGACCAAAAACTATTGAAATTTGTGCAGTTTTGGTACTAAACCGCTAATTATTCGCATTTTTGTGCAATTTAATACTGTAATTTTTTTTGCGATTATGTTCTAATTTCAGAAAGAAAAATCAATTTTCGAGGACCTCATTTCTGTTATTTTCTTTTAAAATCAACCTCCTGCAAGATAAAAAGCCCTCTGTTGAAGTTATTTCCAATTTTTACTTCATTGGTTAAGACAACGTGAGTTAGGAGGAGTTATTTCCACTTTGTATTTAAGTATGTTGTACTGGACGGTTATGAAAAATTATGAATACAATGATTGTTTAACCTATTCTCTTTCTAATTTCTGAATTTTTTTTCTTCTCAATTTTCAACTTTCGGTTCTCGTGGACAATTGCCAAAATTTATAGGGATAAGTCCACCTAGGGTCCCTGTGGTTTGACCCGTTCCCAGATGAGTCCCTGTAGTTTAAAAAGGTTATAACCGGTCCTTGTGCTTCTAATTTTCCCATCTGAGTCCCCCCGATCCGGTTCAATTCAAAAATTTGAAGTTCAATCTCGCGATTCCATTGATGAAAATATGTGAAACTGGTATCCACATGTCGGGGACACTTCGGGGAGTCAACTAGAGTTGACAATCGGCATTGAAAATGTCAGATTTGATCGGACCAAAATGAACAAAAATGAATCGAACTGAATCGGAGGGACTCACATGGGAAAATTGAAAGCACAAGGACCGGTTATGACCTTTTTATACCACAGGGACCTATCTGGGAACGAGTCAAACCACAGGGACCCTAGGTGGACTTTTCCCAAATTTATAAGTGATCTTAATTGTATTTTCTTTACTTTATTTTTTTTGAAAGAGTTTTTCCATGCTTCATCGGCCGCAGATGGTGGGCTGCAACCGCCCTTGCCCATGTCTTCGTCAGGGCCACTCTCGGGGTTGTTCTCACTGGGGACTGGTTCTGGGTCGTGAATCGGATCGAGGTCAACTAAGGTTAATAGTTGCAATCAAGGCTGTGATTTTGAAATGTCACATTTTTCTTGTCTGGATGGTGCAATTAGGGTTGTGACTTCATATGTTGCAGGGAATACGTTTTACAATAGAATATTTTTGATAAATAATTGGATGTAATTGGTGTTTAGTTAATTAGGTGTTCTTCAATAATTTACCCTTGATTAATTATATATTGTGGTGTGTTTTTTGAATAATTTAAAATATTTAATTTGTTTTTTTAGGAAGATGAAGAAAGGTCTAAGATAAGTGAGAGAAAGAATTATTAGTTTTTCTTTAAAGACAATCTTAAAGTCATCTTGCGTTGTGTATCATCAGAAAAAACACTATGATTTTGATTTTAGAGATTTAAGAGTATAATTTTGCCTAATTAGAGATTATTTTAATCTAACTGCAAAATAGAAAAATAAAAAAGAACTATTTCAAATTACAAAGAGTTAGAGAATAATTTACCATATTGTTAAGTATTGGTTTTTTGTAACATATGATATGACACTATATCAAAGCAATCAATTTGTTGTTTTTCGGATAGTATTTTTGTATTCACTACATTGATGAAGTTATGCTGACATTGGAATTATTAAATGGGCCATGGAAATTGGTGAGCCTTTCTCATGTTAATTTTCAAAACCTAAAATAATTACAGGCTTTTCTTAGAAATTCTGGATGTCGTAGACCAACATTCTTGAAATTACCGTTTGCACCTTCCTAGACTTCCAATTTTCTTTTTTGAAATCAGTGAAGCATTTATGAGGGCCAAAATCCTATGAAGCTTTTGCATCGAGGCTGTTTCCTGTTGATCCTAGCAAAATTTCGTCCTCATTTGTATAATGGGCAAGATTTTGGAATAGTAAAATTGTTCTAGTTAGCTTTTCTGTAACTAAATAACAAACCTAAAAGAGAAATTTTAAAATTAAAGAGAAAATTTTTAAAATTAATGTTCTTGGTCTTTATTATTTTCTAGATATCGTTGCTTTTTGTGAGACAACAATAGATTTTCACATGACATGCTTACTTATTGTCATATACAATAGAGATTCGGAAAAAATCACGATAATAGTGATTAACATTAATCTAACCTACTAGATTATTCGTAAATTGATTTTGGACAAAGACAAAGCTAATTTTTTTTATATCTTTTCAATTTTATCAGGTAATTCAAAGTCATAAGTCATAACATGAACCCAAATTTTATAAATAAAATAAATAAATGGAACAAAATCTAATGTATACGTGGATCGAAATCATATTCTACTCGCTAGAAATAATCAAAATCTAAAACTTAAAGTACAGGATTTAGAAAAATCATATCCAAATTTGGATCCATATTTAACAAAGATGGCCTAGACATGGCACCGCTTGATTTAAAACAAAACTACTAGTAGTCCAATTACCTTACACACCCATCAAATGGGCTTTATTGAGCCTTTTCTGGCCTATTTTCTATTGGGCTTATTGGCCCATAAGGGCCCATGTGCTTTGGCCTCCCACCAAACGACGCCGTGACGGCACCTCCAACACCGGTAAAAAAACGCGGTCTCTCGTCTTCCTTTGTCCTCCTCCTCCACGGGTCAAAGGTCCAACCAAACCCGAGAGATCTCCGATCGTCGAAGAAGAAGAAGAAGAAGCGAAGAGAGAGAGAGAGAGAGAGAGAGAGAGAGAGAGAGAGAGAGAGAGAAGGATGCTGGAGAAGATAGGGCTGCCAGCTAAGCCATCGATGAGGGGAAGCAATTGGGTGGTGGACGCCTCACACTGCCAAGGATGCTCCTCCCACTTCACCTTCATCAACCGCAAGGTTCCCCGATCCGACCCCATTTCACTTTTTATTTTCTTTTTTAATTTTCTTATTCTTTTTTTTTTGTTTGTGTTTTTGAGTGAATTTTGTTTTTTGGGCGCAGCATCACTGCAGGAGGTGCGGGGGAATCTTCTGCAACGGTTGTACGGCCCAGCGGATGGTGCTGAGGGGTCAGGGGGACTCCCCGGTCCGAATCTGCGAGCCGTGCAAGAAGCTCGAGGAGGCTGCCCGATTCGAGCTCCGGTACGGACACCGGTCCCGAGCTTCCAAAGGAGGTAAGGTTTTAATTTGCTGAGAAGATGATCATTATGTTTTGAAGTCGCTGCTGATGAGGCGGTTTCTTAGTAGAGGATTGTGTTAGGAGTTTAGTGTTTGAATAATGAGAGACAACTTGCTGCTGTACTTGATCTCTGAAACTCAAGATCTTGTGGTTAAAACAGATTAATTACCTTGTTATTAATAGTATTAAATAAATTAGCTATTGAGATTGATAAGCCTTTCACATGTTAATCTTCAGAACCTAAAAGTTTAGAGGTTCTTTTGCTAGAAATCTTAGATGTCATCGAAGTTACTGTTTTGAGGAATAATTCTCTGGCTGTGTTAGCCATTTCATTACAAAGAAAAGATCTTAATAATTCTCTAGTAGTGAAAGTCAGTGTTTGAATGATGAGAGAGATTGGGGATTTATTCACGGCCATTCTGTATTTTATTTGTTTTAAGAGATCGTTGCCTCTTAAGCTAGCTGCTGATGAGGTGTTTCCTTAGTAGTAGTTGGTGACGTACGATATGTAGTCATTGTAGTGTATGAATAATGAGAGCAGTTGGGGAGTTAATTTGTCTGTGGTTAATCTGAGGGTAATGTCTAATTAACCTTTATGTGCCAACAAAGTGGTGTTATTTGCTTTTGTGTTAGAGGTGGGAGTAACCTAGAATGTTGCTATACCGGACCTTTTTCCTGTAGGAACAGCTAAATTAGTGTCCAAAAACGAAGATGATATCTTGGGTGAGATTCTTGGAAATAATGAGGGGAAGGAGCCATCCCCAAATGCTAGCATTGAGACAGCGAGTAGCAGCTCTTCAAGATCATCCTCTCAGGAAGTTGCTCCTTTGGGTGAGGGAGGAGATGTTTTTAGTGGAGATGGCTTGGAATCAACTAGCCCCGAGGAGCTACGACAACAGGCAGCAGAGGAGAAGAAGAGATATAAAGTTCTTAAAGGTGAGGGGAAGTCTGATGAAGCTTTAAAAGCTTTTAAAAGAGGGAAAGAGCTTGAGAGGCAGGCTAATGCTTTGGAGATAACTCTAAGGAAAAATCGTCGCAGGACTTTCGCTTCTGCTGATCCCACTGATGGCGGTGCCAAGGAGCCTGGTGGAAGAAGTAACCATAAGGTTGTTGAGGAGAAGGACGATCTTATGGCTGAACTCCGAAAATTGGGTTGGTCTGATTTTGACTCCGGAGATAAGAAACCAGCAAGTATAGAGGGTGAACTGTCTTCGTTAATGGGAGAAACCGCCGATAGAGGACTAGGCGGCATCGATAAGAGCCAGGTTGTTGCTCATAAAAGGAAAGCTCTAGCGCTGAAACGTGAGGGAAATCTTGCAGAAGCCAAGGAAGAACTGAAGAAAGCTAAAATTTTGGAAAAGGAGCTAGAAGAGCAAGAGCTCTTAGGTGGTGCCGGTGAAGATTCTGATGATGAGATTTCTGCCCTAATCCGAGGTATAGATGATGGCAAAGAAGATGAACTTTTGGGATATGGTTTGGATCATAATCTTGACTTAAGTCAACTTGTGGGCAATGTTGGCAATATTGGCAGTGATGCAGATGTGGAGGTTACTGATGAAGATCTGTTGGATCCTGAAATAGTTGCTTCACTAAGAAATCTAGGCTGGACAGGCGATTTTTCTATCCCAGAAAATAATGTAGGATTGTCTCTGAGCATGGACCGGGAAGCGCTGTCCAGTGAAATTCATTCATTGAAGCGGGAGGCACTCAGTAAGAAACGTGCTGGTAATGCAGCAGAGGCAATGGCACTGCTAAAGAAGGCAAAGCTACTCGAGAAGGATCTAGGCAGCTCAGAAAGTGGTATCAATAAAGTGGATAAAGGATTAACTTATCAAACTTATGAGGCAAAGAACAATAAAGGTTCTGACCCTGCACCCAAGAACCGAATAACAATCCAGAAAGAGCTTCTGGTTCTAAAGAAAAAGGCTCTTGCTTTGAGAAGGGAAGGAAGAATGGATGAGGCTGAGGAGGTATTGAAGCAATGTGGTACTCTTGAATTGCAGCTTGACGAGGTGGGGAGTGCTTTAAAGGTGAAGGTTACACATCCAACCATTGCAATTGACCAGGCAAATCTTGGTACTGAACCATCTCAAGATGGTGAAGTTGATGTCACGGACAAAGATTTGCAGGATCCGGCTTACCTTTCTCTGTTAAAAAGCTTGGGTTGGAATGATGAAGATAATGACGTTGCAAGCCTGCCGCTAAAACCTTCGAAGAAAGATGAGAATCTTGCTACGAGGACTGCACTTCCCTCGGTTACTGAGGTTGTATCCACTCTTCCAGCGACAAGACCAAGACGAAGTAAAGCAGAAATACAGAGAGAACTCCTTGGCTTGAAGAGGAATTCTCTTGCTCTGAGACGTCAAGGGAAGACTGATGAAGCAGAAGAAGTTCTCAAAGCTGCTAAAGCTTTAGAGGCTGAGATAGCTGAGCTGGATGCACCACAGAAAGTCATGCCGGTGGAAAGTTCAAGTGTGATGGGTGCAATGATCAAATCTGCAGATGAAGACGACAAGGTTACGGAGGAGGATATGCAAGACCCTGCTATGATTTCAATGCTAGAGAATCTTGGTTGGAAGGATGACGAAATTAAAGCTCCCGAAAAGTATGTAAAGCTATGTCAACCTCTTCTCGTAGTTTCGTTCATTTTACTGATTCATTTTTATGTTATTTTGTTTCCTTTTAGGGTTTCAGCCCCAACACTAAGAAGTAAAAGAGAAATCCAACAAGAACTTTTGGGACTGAAAAGAAAAGTCCTTGCTCATCGGCGGAAAGGAGAGGTCGAAGAAGCTGAGGAGCTGATGAAAAAGGCACAGGTTATGGAGGCCCAGTTAGAAGACATGGATGGCAAGGGCAACAAATCTGGTTCTGAACTACGGAGCCACCAGGAAAAGCAGGCAACCGGGAGAAGCATGGTGGATGCAACTGAACAATCAACTACAATTCCTTCTAACCAAGACATACAAGCCAGTGTCTCGTTCATGGATTCGGGAAGGAAAGAGATAGATTCAACTACTCCTCCTTCCACCAGAAGGGCAGATAGTTATAATGCATCAAGTTCTCAGAACATAATGAGAAAGCAGGCAAATTCTTCTCCTGCGGCACAGCCAATGTCCGACATTGTAGATTTAGTTACCGGTGATGGTTCGGGTGGCTCTAATTTACCAGCTAGTCAGAAGGATATAGCGAAGTTCAACAATGACAATAGTATTCTCGTGGAGCGTGGCGAGCAAAAGGCAAGTGCCAACCCGCATTTGCCACCCTCGAAACAAACTTCTTTAGCTGTTGTCACTGAGAACTCCCTTCAGCAAGAAGTTTTAGCTCGGAAGAGGAGAGCAGTTGCATTGAAGAGAGAAGGGAAATTGACCGAGGCCAGGGAAGAACTTCGTCAAGCAAAATTGTTGGAGAAAACCATGGCGGATGAGAGTCATGTGCCCGAAACCGCTCCCACTGCTCCTATCATTCAAGGAAAGGAGCCCAGTCCTTCGAAGCCCATCGTGAAACCATTGTCCAGTCGTGACCGTTTAAAGTTGCAGCAAGAGTCACTCAGTCACAAACGCCAGGCCTTGAAGCTGCGAAGAGAAGGTCAAGCCGAAGAAGCAGAGGCCGAGCTGGAAATGGCTAAGGCTCTTGAAGCCCAGCTGGATCAAGATCCAGGAAAGCCTTCAACTTCCGAGTCGGATGCAATGGATGTGTCTGTTGAAGATTTTCTTGATCCTCAACTTCTATCTGCCCTTAAAGAAATCGGGATATTAGATACCAGTCCCGTAAAGCAGGTACCGGAGAGACCTAAAGCTGCAGCACAGCCAGGACCTGCAAAAGTTAGCCCTGGCAAGAGCGACAATGCTGGCCAGGAAAGAATTCGGTTGGAGGAGCGGATCAAGGCGGAGAAGGTGAAGGCGATAAGTTTGAAACGTTCGGGGCAGCAAGCCGAGGCCCTGGAGGCTCTGCGACGAGCCAAGTTGCTGGAGAAGAAGCTCAACGAACATGGTTCAGGCTGAGAACTGCAGATTCTTATGGTTGTATAATGATGTATACTTTCAGGAGCAAAAAAATCGGAGAAAAAAGAAAGGGTGGGTAATTTTTTCAGTTTAAGTAAAGAATGGAAAAACGAAGATGTGAATTTTAGCATCTTCAGAAAAGATGACATCAATTTTAATGGATTGATAATATTACTTGTCATTGCTTGCCATCGACTCCTAATCTCTTCATTTTTCTTACTAGTCGTGTAAAATAGTCTCCTCATTTGGTTTGGGTTGCTTAACGTTGGAGTATGATCTAGATTCTCCGTGGGGTTTGCTGGGGATGTGACTAGTGAGATTTTCTTAGTTTTTTGGGGACGTTGGGTTGGCTCGGTACATGAGGTTTTTAAATATTTTGGATTATTCAAATTCGCACTAATAATAATTTTGGATTTTACATAATTTGCTATTCGGATTTGAATTCGAATCGAAAAATGAGAAATTTGAAAATTTTGGATAGTGAAAAACTCTGATAATTTGTATTTGAATTATTCGAATACAGGGTGAAGCTGCAGAATTTTTTTTATTTTTCTTCTTACTTTTCTCTAGACCTATCTCAGATAGGCCATATTATTTATGTTATGTTTGAGAGATATTGTCCAGTTCTAATTTGAATAACTCGCGTAGATACCTTAACTTTGAATTAAAACTACCTTAGGAAGGTCGCCGATTCCGCGCACATAGAAAGTAAACCTTCAAACCCTTTCTCCACCGGCAATCAACGTGAATGCCATGTATCGATTCCATCCACAAATAATCGTTTGGAGACAAAAAGTAAACAACAGCAATCTGTTAATTCAAATATTACATTGAAAATTATGTTTAGATTATCTCATATTATAATTGTTTATAACCGTGACATAGTTATCAACAAAATTCATTGTATTAATGATTTGTGAAATATTAAAGGTGGAATTTTGAGTGAAAAAGGTAACTGAATGTACTTGCTGACTTGATAAGGAAATAACATATTCTTCGTTTCTTCACCATTTCGTTTCGTTTTTCTTCTTCTAGACTTGTTTTAACGCTTCATTTTTCTTCTTCTAAACTTGTCTTTAAGTTTCTGATACCAGCTCCCATTATCGAGTTTACTGGAGAAGATGGTGGGAGCTAAATGTGCTGCAAGTGATATTGGTTAATTGGTGGCTGAGCTGTTCCAATTTTCTCAGAGAGGATTATTGCAAGTCAAGTACAAGAGTTGTTGAAGAAGGTCATTGGTAAGGAAAGAATCACAGGCTATATTTAATGACTAATCATGGAAATTATAAGGTATTATTACAATTAGTTAATGCTTGTCTATTATTATCTTCATACCATGTTGAAAATATAAAATAAAACCCTCGCAAAATTAAATTTGTGGTAACAAAAAACCAAGTTGCTCTCTATGGACATCGACCGTAATAGCACAACTACCGAACGTTTGTTTTTTTCTGTAGAAATTCCAAGTCTTCGACAACTGACGCGACGAGCATCTGCACACATGTTTCTTGTTTCGTTTGTTGACCCAATTTGTTTGGAATTACTCTTATGCTCTTTATACATTTTTGTACTTGATAACAAATACAGTGCTCCCGAGTACTTACAAGTTTTTCTGGCATAATAAAACTTTCTTAGAGTCTGAGTTATTGATAGCATAAATATTGTTAAATACTTAATTTTGTTATTTTTCAAAATAAATTATAATTTGAGTATAAATAAATCAGTTTGATAACTATTAAATAATTTTTATAAAAGAAGTAGCGTGAAACACGAAATGGGCTGGGAGAGCGATGGGCTCCGCCCACGTGATCCACATATGGGAGGGAGTGGCTCGCTCACCCCTAAATTACTAAAATTAGTTCCGACCAAAATTTTTTTTTTACTAAAATTAGTAAATTTACTAATTTAGGGTGCACTAAGTTTCCTGTTTGGTTCTTGGACCAATTTCTTCGGAAGTGCTCTTCTAAACTTTTAGCTATTTTTATTATAAATAATACTATATTATTTGTAAAGATTAATTTTTATCCTGTTCAATAAGTATGGCCAATCAAACCGAGAACTATAAAATAAATCGGGAGGCACGAATCGTGGGAGAGAGTGCTCACTCATGCCTTGAACCGATTCTTGGTGAAATATTGTTCTACTCTTTGTGCCATTTCTACTCAACGATAAATATAGTATATAGTTTTTGAAAATTAGTTTGACTGCTAGTTTTGACCAATCCAATTAATTAGACAATAATAACAAAAATATTTATTTTTCTGATAACTGATTGATTCAAAAAATATAGTAGATCGTCGGTTGGTTCGTTTTCAAAAATATTGACAAGTAGAAGAGTATTTTTAAAATGTGCTACACATTTTGTACTCGTACGCATCGATAAACATTGAATTCTTTGTGCATGGATATAGAATTCATAGAATAGATACGTAATGAGTGAGACCCCCATGATCGTCATCAACTAACCATTTCCCATCACTTCACGGCTATTGAAGATCTATAAATTGCGATCGATCAGATCCATAAATAAACCAATAGGAAGACAGAAAAAAATCTACTCTTGAAAAAGAGGAATAGACAAAATCTCAGACAGGATTTGTAGCTTTTCCATATGTTATGGATGCACCTCGTACTTTTTTGTCCACTTGGCTATATGTTTCATCAACTCATCAAAAGAAGGCAAAATTAGAAGGTGTGTCCAACCAAAAATGGATTGAACTCAAGGGCAATGGCATTCCTCCTCTTCCCATGGAGAGCAAGTCTCGGGCTCTTTGCATGAGTTATACTATGAAAAATGGATCTGGACAAATTCCAGAATTCAGCCGGCCAATAAACCATCCAACTGCTTCTCCACAACTTATCAATAGCTATGTTAGTAGTCTTTCTCGTTCGCCATTAACTATATATATAAGCCATTTTAACATGCATGGTACTCTTTTTAAACCAAGAATCAAGTTATATATAAATTGTCAATCTATAAATATTAATTTTCAAAAAAGTAAGTGAGTATACTGTATGGGTTCAAAAAAATATTAATTCTTTTTGTTTATGGCAGGATCTTTGCACTGTCCGCGCCCACAAGCTTAAGGTTCTCAAGCTAATGTTGACCAAATTAGATGATGGACTCCAAGCTCTGCTCATGGTTGACGATATACAGCGCTTCGGGATCGATTATCTTTTCCAAAAGGAGATTGAAGCTGTTCTTCAAGATCGATACGCCAAATTTTCTCTTCCTCGGGATTCTGATCCTTTTGATAGCCTTCATGAAGCTGCGCTTCTCTTTCGTTTGCTGAGACAACAAGGATTTCCCATATCCACAGGTTATACTTCTTCTTCCTAGTTTATTTAGGAGGGTACCTTGCCAATTCATTTTCTTAAGTTTTGGAATGAGTATAGATATATTAACATTGTATTAAAAAGACTTGATTATATGATCTTTTATTGTCTTCATATAATCCACATTTCATCGCAAAACGCGTACAAATTTTTATTTCATAAAATTCATTTGACGAGGCATGTGGAAATTACAACACGTCGAATACATTAAACATCACTTAACCTAATGCAATATTTTTGTGTGTAAACCTAATGCAATATCTTTGGTTGGAATGGAATTATACGTTGTCATATATGTGAACTTCCGCTTTTTTTTTTTTTATGTCGGACACGACTTTTATACTTGTAAGGCAATTTGGTTCCTGCGGTTATATTATATTATCATATATGCACAAATTTTAATCTAAAGTTTGAGTACTTTCTTTTTCTGTGGAAGTTTGAGTATTTATATTAAATAAACAAGACAATTTTTTAGCAAATATTTGTTTTATTTGCAAAATTCAAAACAAAAACCAATAATGAGAAAATCCAAATTCCGAAGTTCTAAGTAATTTTTTTGTTCGTAACCTTCTAGACTTCAGGAAGATTGCATGAGATAAATTGCCGGTTAATAACTTATTAAAAAGCAGAAGCTATAATACAAGAATTTATCAAGATCCAGTTCTTGAGGAGTCTAATGATCTGTTAATTTTCACTGGGTTTAGATTCACATCTTGTCCATATCCTTATTCTTTAACATAAGAGTATCAATATAGATCTATAATATTTTTCCGTGATCCTATTTGGTTTCTAAGATAATATTAAGATAATATAAATTAATATAATAATTATTAAATCTATTGTCAAATTCTCATAATCAACATAGCAAAATTAAATTTATTTTATTAGTTTTTTTACATTGAATTTTTGAAATAAACAGATAACTTGTATTAATTTTGTTTAAGAAACTCAATACTAATGTGAATAATTAGATTGAATTTTCTTTTATTTAAAATTAAATAATATTTAAATGATACAGAGCTAGGGTCACCATGATCTTACTCAATATTTTAGAACCTGAATTTTATCCGAATACTTATTTTTAACGAATCTAAGAATAACAAAATTTGTCCAACTTCAAAAAAAGGGTATGGGTGATATGAATCAATCGTCCATTGCCATCGTATGTTAAATGTTTATGCTGATGACGGTATTAACAAGCAAATTACTTGCAAATCCTCAGAAATCTTAGGCAAGTTCATGGACAAGAGGGGGAAAATCAGGTGCGATCCAACCGGCGACATCAAGGGACTAATTTCTCTTTATGAGGCTTCTCAATTGAGCATGAGAGGAGAAGATGTGCTGGACGAAGCAAGAATCTACAGCTACGAGGTTCTTAGTTCCATATTGAAACAGGTTGACGATGGAAAAACGGCATTATTGAGAGAGACGCTCCAGAACCCGCATCACAGAAGCTTGGTTAAGTTCACTTCCAAGAACTTTATGAAGAATTACTTGCCAGGAGAGAACGAGTGGGGATGGGACCTGAAAAGTCTCGCAAATCTCGAGTCTAAGACGGTCCAAGTTCAATACCAGCAGGAGATTGACGAGATTTACAAGTAACTACTTTGATGTTTATAGATGCATTTATTCAAACTAAGCCAAACAAAAAAATACATGCATTCAAACGAGGTCAAACACTCACTATTATTGAGCCGAATACAACTTTTCGCAATTGGCGAAAGCTTTTAATTGAAGAAAATGTATTTTTAATAATACTAATTCGAGATTGATAATTAACAATTTTATTGACATTTGATGTATGTGCATGAGGGTTGTTCTAAGTTACCTATAACTATCTAGTTGGAGACCTAAAAATACAAAAATGTGAAAATATAGGCAACAATCAAGTCATTATTTTGAAGTCATGCTATTAGGCACGTGTATCCAAATATATACCAAGTGATTTTGACCATAATTTAATGATTTACTAGGTGGTGGAAGGGCCTCGGCTTGTCCAAGGAATTGAAGTTTGCAAGAGACCGACCTCTGATATGGTATATGTCAACGGTGGCATGCCTAACGGAACCAAAATTGTCGCAGGAAAGGATTCATCTCATGAAACCGATCTCTTTCATCTACTTAATTGATGATATTTTCGACTTATATGGACAGCCGGATGAGCTGGTTATCTTCGCAGATGTTGTAAACAGGTAGGAAATTCCTAATAATTTTACGATGGTCTGCAAAATACCATTATTTTGAAATCATTGTTCTGACTGTGTTTTGATAAATATATTGGATCATTTTCATACAAAAATTCTATAGTGGTTAGATCGATGGTCGATAATGTTAACACGTTACTTTATTATGGTCATAACGTACTGAATATCATACTACAACTTAGTTGAAATGTTGTTTTCCCTGATAAATGTATAAGATTAACAGATGGAAAGCTCGCTATAAGTTTAAGAAATTATAAATTGTAACTGCCGATTAAATTTAACTTTTCTTTTGCAGATGGGATATATTGGCTGCCGATAATTTGCCGCAGCAATTGAAAGTTTGTTTCAAGGCTCTCGACAAGATCACCTCAGAAATAAGCCAATGGGTGTATGAAACACATGGATGGGATCCAACTGACTCTCTCCGCAAAGCGGTAATAATTACAAAATTTTCCCAGTTTTGAAATATAATTTTCAACAGGTAAAATAGGGTATCATTAAGGCTAAATAAATACTAAAAAAAATCAAAAAATTATATGGATTTAAGAAGGAAGAATTTTTTTTTGTTATTGGTCAATACAATCGCAAGATCCATAAAAAAAGTTCATGACTTTTTCAAAATTAGGTAGGTATGCTAAAAAAAATGCTGAGTATGGGTCAAATTCTATAACAATTATCAAAATGTGTATTGTTTTTTGTAAAAAGGAGACGCCGACCCGCTAAACGATCTCTTATTAGGACACCAAAGGTGGCTGAAATTGCAATTCAAACTGTTTGTCATTTTGACCTCTACGGTTTCAAATATTCGACAATGTACGACATAAATAATATGCGTAATTAAAGATTTTTATACCCGATCAACGTAGTACAATATATATATATATATATATATATATATGTATATATATATATGCATATATATACATATATATATATATATATATGTATATATAATATTTATATATGCAAGGTGCTGGCGGCTTCTCCTGCTTGTTGTCACACTAACATCTTTTAGGTTTGAACGATAGAAAATTTGTCCGAAACAAGCACAAATTACAATTAAGTCATTAGAGTTTTCACTTTTCTCATCGGAAGTAATTTTCCAATGCAGTGGGCGAGTTTATGCAGTGCATTTCTGGTAGAGGCGAAGTGGTTTGCCTCTGGTCATCTGCCGAAGAGCGGAGAGTACTTGAAGAATGGAATAATTAGTTCAGGTGTACACGTGGTTCTCGTTCACATCTTCTTCCTCCTGGGTCAAGCCATTAACAAGCAAAATGTGGAGCTCATTGAAAATAATCCTGTGATCATATCTTCACCTGCTTTAATCCTACGGCTCTGGGATGATTTGGGAAGTGCCAAGGTACAATCTATTCTGTATTCTCAAATTTAGCCCACTTTAATTTGTTTCGGACCCTATGCAGAGGTAGGTGACATTAGGAGAGGTAATAGGTAGGTAGGATAAGTGTTCATTTGATACAAATCTAGATCCTATGATAAAATCCACACCAAGGCTATAGGGTTCTTAGAATCTAAAAGATCCGTTGCCAACCAAACCAATAATGTATATTCCACGAGGTCTGGATACTAGGCCGCGCTCCAATAGTGAACATTCCATTTATGAGGATTTAACTCTATATTTTCTCTATAAAAAAAAAAAGAAAATTCCTTTCTACTCAAATTTATCATATTTATAAGTAGTTTTTTACTTTTTCAAATGTTAAAACTTTAATATTGAAATTCTGATCCATTATTTACTACTCGAGATAGCTAATATATGCCATTTCGACATTATTTTCAGGACGAGGATCAAAATGAGCATGATGGGTCATACGTCCATTGTTACTTAAACGAAAACAGAGAACATTCGTTAGACCAAGCACGAGAATTCGTTAACCAACTGATATCGAAGTCATGGAAACAACTTAACGAGGAATGTCTCTCACCAAATCCATTTCCGTTAGCCTTCACCAATGCTGCCCTAAACCTGGCGAGAAGTGTCCCCTTGTTGTATGGCTACGACAACAACCATCGCCTGTCTCGTCTGGAGGAGCATATCATTTCCCTTCTCTATGATAATGAGCAAGACACTACATGATAACTGTATGCATTCGAGTTAGGGTAGTTATTGTCTTCCCCCCAACGCCGTTGTCTGTACTATTTACCTTCCATCGTTTCGTGTATTCGGTTTCACTTGACCATTCTCCGGCCTATGTTCAGGATAGAAGTTCTGCATAAACGTATGGCGGTTATTTACTTGTAGAAGTATTGAATAAGATTTGACTTGATCGACAAGTTCCAAGTTGGAATTCTCAACGTTTCGGCTGATTTAGGCTTGATGATTCAAAGTTGCAGGTTGATGCATGTTGGTCTGGGTCCAAATGGAGAGAGTACCAATTCTACTATGAAAGTTTGAAAACATAACGAAAGAGGTTTCAAGCGTTACAAATGAAAAATAAAGATCATACCTAAATAAAAGCGGAAAATCAAAGTCTCATACAACGACAAGACTATACTCGTTCGACTTTGCAAGCTGAACAAGCTTCTTCGCCTCATCTACTTTCGACTCTGCAACCAACCCATCAACCACAAGCTGCAGAACCTCAGCATCAACAGGGTAGTTCCTCCTTATGACCACCTTAGAAACCTCGAGAGCGAAATCAACATCACCCTTCTCACAAAGAAATGTAAGCAACGTCCTAAAAGTGCATTCGTCCTTCTTGCAGTTCTCATTCACCATCGCCCTATAGCATCTCTTAACCTCCTCCAGCTTCTCAGCACTAGCATACCCGCTTATCAAAGCATTAAAGCAATACTTATCAAGTCTGATCCCCTCGGCCTTCATCTTCTCAACCAACTCCTCCGCTTCCCCCATCCGGTTCCCTAATGTCAACCCGAGCAACTTGGCATTGTAACTTCTAACATCAGGTACAAAGTCTGCCTCCACCATCCGCGCCCACACCTTATCCCCGTCCTCTAACCTACCATTCTTGTAACACCCGTGTAGAAGCGTGTTAAACGTGATCAAGCTCACCCCCACGCCCCCCTCCTTTCCCATCTCCTCGAACAACGAAAGCGCCTTATCCAAATCACCCATCTCACAGTACCCTTTAATCTCAATGTTGTACGATGCAACGTCCTTCGTCACACCAATAGTCCCCGGAACCTCGTCCTTTATCCGCTCAAACTCATCATGCCTTCCTGCCTCGACCGACGCAGACAAAAGCGAATTGTAAGAGAGCACGGTCCGGGGGCAGCCCAGTTGGGGCATTTCGTCGAACAGCTTCTGGGCTTCGTCGAACATGCCGGATTTCACATAAAGAAGCACCAGCCGGGAAGTGAAACCCTCGTTGGTGATGTCATCGCACTTCTTCTGGTGGTCGAGGATCTCTCGGACAAGATTGTAATGCTTGTTGTTGGCGAAACGGGTCACGATCTTCCGGAAGATGTAGAAGCGGGAGCGGAAGTTGGGGCTGTCGCAGGATTTCTTGAAGTCAACTGTGTCCCGGAAGTCAAGCGATCTCTTGTCGATTGCGGCGGCGGAGACGGAGGCGGGTTTCGGCGGCGGAGGCGTTTTGAAGAGGCGGCGAAGCATGTAAAAGGTGGCTGGTGCTGCCTTGCTCATTTCTTTGTTGGTGGGATTTTGTGTGCGCTCCTCTATATATTCATATGTGGCTTTTTTGCCCGTCTTATTTAAGTTAAAGTCCAGGGGGATTTTTTATTAGAGTCGAATAAGATTATTAAATAACAAAAACTATAGTTGAATGTAATACAAATATATTTTTATGGACTCCTAAAAAAAATATGAATGGGTAATATTTTTTTTAATAATATTTGATTCTTGTGCTTTTCTTTCATAATGTATGTGCCCAAATTTTTTGAATTTTAGATTATTTAGACTTCATTTTATTCTCAAATAATTTCTTTTGTATTTTGCAAGATGTGAGATTTGGATCATCAATTCTTAATCAATATAATATATATGGATGAGTTTTGACCAAAGAATTAATGTCAAAACTGACTTTTATTTGACAAAAGAAGAGGGTTGGATTATTATAAAATAACGAGTTCGAACATGCAATCATTTATAAAAATCGACCATGTTATGTTGTTACATTTGAGTTTTTAGTCCATAATGTAATGACCATAAAATTATCAGGAATAACTATTTCTTATAAATATCCATAGCCCTCTAATTTATCCTCGTTAGGATTTAGGAAAACAGCAAAAGATATCCAAGTAGTAACTCGTAAGTAACTAATATATAAGGAAATTAGAGGGTTCAAATCTGGTACAGTATCCGCGTGTACAGTATGATACTTTACACGCGGATTCGGTGGTCTGCCATTGTGATTCGATGGTTGGTATGCAGTGATTCGATGGTTTGTATGTATGTCTGATTCGATGAAATGGTGTGCATGATTCGATGGTATAAAATGTCTGATTCAATAGTTTGGCATGTCCGATTCAATGGTTTGTATATTATGATTCGATGGTTTATATATCGTGATTCGATAGTTTGTATGCAGTGATTCGATGGTTTGTATACACTGATTCGATAGTTTGTATGCAGTGATTTGATAGTTTG
>SOPF01025939.1:0-10833 GCA_012979155.1 Hypericum perforatum
TCGTCCATGATGTTTTTGCTTATCATGTAGCGTTAATTATTGTGGAAGGTGAAGAGGATCTAAAACTAAAATCTATCAAAGAATGCATGCATAGAAAAGATTGGCCAAATTAGAAAGACACAATAAAATCAGAATTAGATTCACTTGCAAAATGTGAAGTTTTTGGACCGATTGTCCGCACACCAAAAGATGTGAAACTCGTAGGAAATAAATGATTTTGAAGTTATGAGGTATAAAGTACGATCTGTTTCTCAAAGACTTAGTAGTGATTATGAAGAGACATATTCTCCTATGGTGGATACAATCACGTTTCAATATTTGATAAGTCTGGCAATAAGTGAAAAGTTAAATATGTATCTAATTGATATTATAATAGCTCATTTATATGGTTCACTTGATAGTGACATTTACATGAGAATCCCTGAAGGATTAAATGTACAAGAAGTACGTGATTTAAGTAAAAAAGGACTATACTCGATCAAGTTATATCTATCATTATATGGGTTGAAATAATTAAGGCACATGTTGATGCGAGCATGCCTACGTCCAAGCTACAAGTGCAACAAGACTCTCATCAAGTGCAAGT
The DNA here is from genome assembly GCA_012979155.1 of Hypericum perforatum. Classification (NCBI taxonomy): domain Eukaryota; kingdom Viridiplantae; phylum Streptophyta; class Magnoliopsida; order Malpighiales; family Hypericaceae; genus Hypericum; species Hypericum perforatum. The sequence goes on from SOPF01025939.1 coordinate 587, forward strand.
GCCAATTGGACCAATGACGCGTGCAAGAGTGAGGAGGCTTCAAGCTGAACTTAGTGGATTAATTCAAGAAGTCCAAGCACATGACTACAAGTCCAAGGATGTGCATGAGGCCCATGCACGTGATTGAAGCTAATTTGGAAGCTACGTCAAATTTGCCAACTTGAGGCATGCAAGTTTGTCCTATTTAGTCCATGCACAATTTGAATGGGACGTGATCTTCAAGCAAGCTCCTAGCTATTTAGTTAAGTTTATTTCATTCTTATTTAGTTGAATAAAGAGGTCAGAATTCCCCTTGTTTAGGAGTTTCCATTCTGCCAGATTAGGAGAGCTTGTTTAGGCAAGTTGCTTAGCCTATTTAGGAGTTTAGTTGTTTAAGAACTTAAAAGCCTATAAATAAAGGCTTGGTTTGTTATTTTAAAGACACATTAGATCCGAATTATATAAAATTAAGTCTCTTGACTTTGTGAGTTTAATTCAGCTTGTTCTTGCCTAAGCTAGTACGACGATTAGGTTGAACGAATCTTTCACTTATCAAACAAGTTTGCCATCTTCGTTTGTGGCATGATACGATGTAACTTGGAGTTCTCAGATTGTTCGTGGCTCGGGTTGAGGCTTTTTTGCCAAGGTTCTTGTTAGTCCAGTTTGTGGGTTCGAAGTCTCATCCATTCTAGACAACAATAGATCTGTGCAAATCGTGTTTCTCCTGCCGAGATCACATCACATGTGGTACAATCGTCTTAGTGACTACTTGTTACAAGAAGGTTATAAGAATGATCCTATTTGCTCATGTATTTTTATACGAAGATCTAAATCTGAATTTGTTATAATTGTAGTTTATGTTGATGATCTCAATATCAGTGGAACTTATATAGAGCTTCAAAAGGTAGTTGATTATTTGAAAAACGAGTTTGAAATAAAAGATTTGGGAAAAACAAAACTATATCTTGGGTTGCAAATTGAACATCTTGAAGATGGAATTTTTATGCATCAATTGGCCTATATATCAAAGGTGCTAAAGAGGTTCAATATGGATAAAGCACACCATTGAACACTTCAATAGTTGTAAGGTCACTTGATGTAAAAAAAGATCCATTTAGACCTCGAAAAAATGATGAAGAACTTCTTGGTCATGAAGTGTCATATCTCAATGCGATAGGTACATTAATGTATCTGGCTAGTCATACACGACCTGATATTATCATTCTCTATTAATTTATTAGCAAGATATAGTTCTTCACCTACAAGAAAGCATTGGACTAGAGTGAAATAAATATTTTGTTATCTTCAAGGTACAATGGATATGGGCTTGCATTATCTAAATGTATTAAAAACAGACATAATTGGATATGTAGATGCATGATATTTATTTGATCCTCATAATGGTCGATCACATACTAGCTATTTATTTACATATGGATGTATGTTGTGGCGTTCTATGAAACAAACTATATCAGCCACCTTATCTAATCATTCTAAAATTTCGGTTGTTCATAAAGCAAGTAGAGAGTGTGTTGGGCCGAGATTTATTGCCAAACACATTCAAGAATCATATGGATTACATTTTCAAAAGAAAATACCTACGACCTTATACGAGGACAATGTTGCATACATTACCCAATTGAAAGAAGGTTACATTAGAGGTGATCAGACAAAACATATATCGCCAAAATTCTTTTTCACATACGATCTTCAAAAGGATGGAGAGATAATTGTTCAAGAAATTTGTTCAAGTGACAATTCGGCAAGACTTGTTCACAGAATCTCTGTCTGCTACAATTTTTGAGAAGCATGTTTATAATATTGGTCTGAAATGACTCAAAGATCTCAAGTAATGTAGACATGAGGGGGAGATGTTATTTTACATTGTACTCTTTTTTCTTAACTACAGTTTTGTCCCAACGGGTTTTCGAGTAAGGTTTTAATAAGGTACGTTATTTAAATGGCATCCAATGAGGAGTATTATGAATTATTTATTATGGATGCCATTTTTCCATAATCTCCACCACTTCCCGTCCACTTCACTACTTCTCCATAAAGTTAGTTTAATGGGTTTAGTGGATTATAGGTTGGTTAAACTTTTGGCCTATAAATAGGTCCATGTATTACCATTTGATGTATATATATTTCATGAGATTAATGAAAAGTTCTCTTTCCTTCCTCTACTCTCTTTCTCTACACTTAATAGTATTGTCTAATTCGATAAAGTTAACAACATTAGGGAGCTTCTCGTGAGGGGAGGATTTTTTACCACTAAGGTGATAATGTTCACAGTAAATTACAAAAATGGCTTCTACAAATTTTTAATTACTAAACTAGTGTCTACGTAGGACACTAATATTTTTTAGTGACTTGACTGAGTCATAGGAAAATTATCTGTGACTAATAAATCATAGAAATGATTTTGGAACTAAGTCACGAATTTTTTGTGATTTTTTTTAAATTTTTTAATTCTTTTTTGTCGTTGTCTCCTTATTTCCGATCAACGACGACGGATGCCTCGTCATCGTCCTTCGCCAGTCCACCCTACCCTGGCCACACATAGACCACCCAGCTAAGGAGGAACGTTAAGAGCTATGAGCTCATAAAACTTCACTAAATCGTTCAATGAATCTTAGCAACGACCGTGTGTCAACAACGATGAACCAACGGTAGAGATAGATCATAATCGACTTGGTGTGGTCTCACGAGCTCATTAGTAGCAACCTCACAGATCGTTGTGCCTCCGTTTTCCGCCATCATCATCTTCTCCATTCTGTGTTATTGATCGCAGAGCTTCACAAAGTTGTTGAACGAAGCTCCCTACCATGACCGTGCCTCAACGATGATGAACCAACAGCCGAGATCGCTAAAATTGACTCGGCGTGGTCTCGCGAGCTCGTCAATAGCAACCTCCTTGATTGTCGTGCCTCTGTATTTTGCCACCATCATCTTCTCCGTTTTGCCATCGTTGACCACGAATATTCACAAAGCCATTGAACTAAGCTCCATCCACGACCATGGCTATGCTTTGATGGAGCGAGTTGGTCTACGTATGGCCGGAGTGGGGTGGACTGGAAGAAGACGACGACGAGGAGGCACCCGCCGTCAGTGACCAGAGATGAGTAGACAACGTCGAAGAAAATTAAAAAATTGAGAAATTAAAAAAATACTCACGGAAAAAATCCCGTGACTTTGTCCCGAAAATATTTAATCCGTTACTTTGTAGTCATGGGTAATTTTTCGTAATTTGGTCTAAATCATGGAAAAAAAAATTAGTGACCACTTTGGATACCAATATGGTAATTACAAATTTTGGGTATCATTTTTATAATATTTTCTGTGAAGAGTAACATATTTGATTGGAAAAAAAAAACCCCCCGAGGGGAGTGGGGAAGGATTTGACTTGGAAGTTGAAACAAAACTCTCTCTCCCCCCACTTCTTCTTGGACATTTTTTTAGAATCTTCTTGATCTTGTCTGAAGGGGGAATCCCTATAGAAGCCTAACAAAATTTATAATCAAACCAAAAAAGAAAAAAAGATTTAGAAGAAAACCTTCGCAGCAATACTAAACTACCCTCCATTCTTCGCTTTCTTGTTAAGATTCAATCACAGTGTGAGCTCTTCCTCCCCCTTCCTCTCTCTCTCTCTAAAGTTTCCATCTTTCTCATTGGATCACTCTTCTTTTTCACAATTCAATAGACCCAGTTGCTTCTTCTCCCCAAATTTCAAGTCTGATATCCTTCCTCTTGGACCTGACTTGGATCACTTGTTGACTTTGCTTCTTAAGTAAGTATCACTGATCTGCCTGGAATTGGTAAAGTCTTGTTCTTTTGATCTCTTTGACTTGCTTTTCTTCTGGGTTTTGGACTAACTGTGTTAAGTGTCTTTCTGAAAATAAACTTGTTAATTTGCAGTGATTTGATTGCTGATCATATGGAGAGAAGCCCACATGGGAAATTTTGAGAAATGAGGATTAGGTTTAGTTCAAATGGGGTGTGTTCTTGGTAGAGAGTTGTCATCTGGTGTAGTTTCTGGGTCCAAAGAGGGCAAGAACCTCCAGGTTGGATCCAGCAGGCGGTTGGATTCAGTTTCGGTAGCAAAGACCGAAACTAGCAGCGTTTCTGAGTTCCAAAATGAGGATGCTCAGAAGGACGAGAGGGTGGATGGTGACAAGAAAATTAGGGGAGACAAGAGGAGGTCAAGGCCGAATCCCAGGCTGAGTAACCCGCCCAAGCATTTGCACGGTGAGCAGGTTGCGGCCGGGTGGCCGCCCTGGCTATCTGCGGTGTGTGGTGAAGCTCTCAATGGATGGATCCCTCGGCGGGCAGACACATTTGAGAAGATCGACAAGGTTGGTATGGTTGTTTCAGATTTGAGAGTACTTGTCTCCTTTTCCACTTTCGAATTTTGTTCCGTGGGATTCATTCTCAGCCGGTCTATACTTTATTTGCTGGCAGATCGGATCAGGAACTTATAGTAATGTGTATAAAGCAAGAGATACGATAACAGGGAAAGTCGTGGCTCTTAAAAAGGTTCGTTTCGATAATTTGGAGCCCGAGAGCGTTAAATTCATGGCTAGAGAGATTCTTATCCTGCGGAGATTGGATCATCAGAATGTCATAAAGCTAGAAGGGTTAGTCACATCAAGGATGTCCTGCAGTTTGTATCTGGTATTTGAATATATGGACCATGATTTGGCTGGACTTGCTGCAAGCCCCGAGATAAAGTTCACCGAACCTCAGGTCAGTCTGATTCCCAGGAGGCGTGATGATACGAGTACTTGCTAGTAGTTAGTTGCATTAGATCAGTTTTCATCTGACGTGTGTCCCTCGGTTGCTTGTCAGATCAAATGTTATGTTCGTCAACTATTATTGGGACTCGAACACTGTCATAATCGAGGTGTTCTCCATCGTGATATTAAAGGATCAAATCTTCTGATTGATAGTGAAGGAGTTCTTCGGATTGCTGACTTTGGGTTGGCAACTTTTTATGATCCTAATCGCAAGCATCCATTGACCAGTCGAGTGGTTACGCTGTGGTACCGACCCCCTGAGCTTCTACTTGGAGCTACCGAGTATAGTGTGGGTGTGGACCTTTGGAGTGCGGGTTGTATATTAGCTGAGTTATTAGCTGGGAAGCCCATTATGCCCGGGCGTACTGAGGTTAGTTGTCAATTCTTTACGCAATTCCTTTTCAAGCCTTGTTCCTACAATCAGAACTCATAGATGCTCTACACGTATTATGAGCCGAGTCTTATTGAATTATTGGTTTATAGTTGAGAGTAAACATGGGTGCAACCATGTACATGATGTTCCATATTGATTCTGTCTCCTCATTTCAATCTAGCAATTCTATATTTTCTTTTTTTTGGTCTGAGAATTCTGTATTTACTTAATGCTATATAAGGCTGATGCTAATAATTGTGGCATGTTTATTTTCAAAAGTTGTTGGATTTGTTAATGATGAGAAGGCTTGTGGTTCCGTGGACTCAGGTGGAGCAACTACATAAAATCTACAAGCTATGTGGTTCGCCTTCCGATGAGTATTGGAAAATGTATAAATTGCCAAATGCAACATTGTTCAAACCTCGAGAACCCTACAAACGATCCATCGGAGAAACATTTAAAGATTTTCCGCCGTCCTCACTTCCTCTCATTGAAACTCTTCTTTCAATCGATCCAGCACGACGTCAAACTGCAACTGATGCCCTGAAAAGTGAGGTATGATTCATATTATGGTTTGTATATTGTTTGTAATTTCAATTCCTCCCTCTATGCCTGGAAAATCTTTTGGAGCCTGAAGCTCTGGTTTCTCCTGCCAATTGCTGAATTGCATTTACTATGTGGGGGACTTGTCGGATGGTTATAGTTGTTCAATGAATTTACTTAGTTTTGCACATTTACTATCTGCAAGATCTTTAGTATGAAGATGGTGTTTAAGTATGTTAGTGTGTGTGATTCTTCTTTTTGCAGTTCTTCAATACGGAACCTTATGCATGTGAACCTTCCAGCCTACCAAAGTATCCCCCAACTAAAGAGATAGATGCTAAGAGACGAGATGACGAATCTCGAAGGTGCCTCCAGCTCATCCATTGTCTTTTGCGCATTTTATTTGGCAGTAGAACTCGTACGAAGCATCTACACATGCCTTGTGAATACTATCGTGGCAGTGTAGTACATACGGTCGGTCCATGTTCAGTAACGTTTTAGTTGGCATTCATTCCCTTTGCTGTGTGTCAGCTTGTTAACTTCTTTTGTCGAGACTTTGCAGACTGAGAGCCGTAGCTAAAGCCCAGGTGGAAGCAGCGAAGAAACCACGAACACGGGATCGTGCTCCCAGGGCAATGCCCATGCCAGAAGCCAATGCAGAGATTCAATCCAACATAGATGTAAGTTCAATTTTTTACACACTTCCATGTCTTTTACTTTCCGAGAGATTTAGAATAACAGCTTCGTGTCTTGTTCGTCCTGCTGGCTTCTTTCCGAGACAGAGAAGGCGCCTAATCACCCATGCAAACGCAAAGAGCAAGAGCGAGAAGTTCCCGCCTCCGCACCAGGATGGAGCACTTGGCTATCCCTTAGGTGCATCCAGTCATATCGACCCTGCATTTGTTCCAACCGACATCCCGTATTCCTCCACATCGTTTACCTACTCGAAAGAGCCAAGCCAGACGTGGTCAGGGCCGTTGGTCGATAGCGCGACGGCTCCACGGCGGAAGAAAAACGAAGGGAGAACGAGAAGCCACAGAGAGAGAAATAAAGAAAAGAAAATCATAGCCTAGATGATGATACACGGCATTAATGCCTCTGCTAAAATTGCCCATACAGTTCCATTTTTACACAAATAGAGTATTTTGTCAGCTCCAAACAGAAGTCAGTCCCATTGTTTGTTTGGTTAAAAATGTATCTAAAATGTCTTAAGACGATTGAGTCACTGTTCTACGTACTTTTTGCCTCCCTGTTCTTAGTTTCATTCTTTTCTAGACGAGGGATTTTTTATATTATTTTGTTGCTGGTGAGAATTGTTTATTTCAGTTTTATATTTCATTCTTTTATACCACATGGTATCTAAATATTTGATTAATCGACTAATTTAAATTTGTTTTATATATGAATATTATTGTTCCAAAAAATATATAACACTGTTCCCAATGGCTTAAACATGAAGTGAAGTGAAGTGAAGAAGTTGAACAACTTTCCTTGGTATGAACGTAGGCTTGTTCTTGGATATGTTCCTTCTTACCGGAAACTATACGCTTAAGTATATTCCAATTGACGAGGTTGGGGCTATCCAGAAGCAAGTTCAAATTAGTCGTTTCTGATCCTTGTTTGCCAAGTATTATTTGTTGGTATTCTGCGATTCTTATAGGGTTTATCTTTACCAATTTTCGCATCGTAAACAAAGATTGTATTTCTCACGATAATTGAAATATGAACTATATAATTAGCAAGATAGAAAAACTGGATCCAGATGATCAGATAAAAAATATCCTATCATTTATAGCAAATTCAATATCATCAAAAAGGGAATAAATTCGGTATAAAGTTACTAGCACAATCTGAACAACTTGAATTCAACATCGTACTTAAATTCACATTTATGTGTTTGTACTTATTAAGATATCGTTCTACAAATATATTATTCGAGTCTATGTTGTTCCGTTGGTGCTGCCGGTAACATCAGCAAACGAATCTACTCCCCGTCAAAAACTAACATCGTAATACTTTATGAATATAAGAAGAATCAACCATTTCCCACGGGATACGATAGCTAATTTCTCATTTCCAAATTAATATTAGGTTCTTAAAAAAATAATTTTAAAATAAAAAAGTTCCAAATATAAAATGCATAAAAGATATATCTAATTTCTCATTTCCAAAGTAATATTCGGTTCTTAAAAAAATAATTAAAAATAAAAAAGTTTCAATTAAAAAATGCATAACAAATATTTTTAGAAAAAATCTGGACACCAATATTTTTTCAGACGTACGGCTTTCTTTCCAGTTTCCTTCATCTCCCCATGCGGCGCCGTATCGGTCTAATCCGGTGGTTACCAAAAACCTCTCAACCTAAACACAATACATTTCGAAAGCAACAAGAAGACGACGAATAAGAAAGAAGCTCTTGTTCTCTCTCTCTCTCTCTCGCTTTCTCGCTTCCTCTCCGCCCCTCTTCCTTCGTTTCGACCTCGGCTCGGCTTAGCTCGTAGACTGTGGAGAAGAAGTCTAGAATCTTCTTTTGATCGGCGATAGTGATAACGTGCTGGCTGATGGAGGACGCTAGCAGCGGCAACACCGGAGTCAGCAATGTGGCGCGGGCCATCGCCGCCGCTCTTGACTGGCAATCCTCTCCCGACGCCCGCCGCGCCGCCGTCTCTTTCCTCGACTCCGTAACTAACTCTCTCTCCTCTTTCTCTCTCTAAAATATGATACACGGTTTAAATGTTTGGTAACTGTCGAAGTATTAGGGGCTTCCGAGTTTGGCGATACTTCGGATTAGGTTTTTGTGTTGATTGATTAAGAAAGAAAGTGTGTTTATGGTTGAACTGATGATGCTTGCAGGTGAAAGCAGGGGATGTGCGGTTTCTGGCTAGTACTTCTTTCCGTCTGGTGAAGAGCGACTGGTCGTCTGAAATTCGGTTGCACGCTTTCAAAATGTTGCAGGTTCGTCTCCTTTGCCCCGCCTTTCCATTTTATGAAGAAGGTTTCTTGACTTTGTTTGCTGCTACAACGGTTCGGTTCATGTATTTGGAGATCCTAGACGGCTATTTTCCTCCTTCCGAAGGGGGGTGTTCAAGCGAGAATCATCTTTGGTCTCATTATAGCACATTCTTTTTTATTACTTGAAATCGATTTTTTCCAACTTTATACCTTTGCCTCTGCAATAATAGTTTTATGCTTGAATTGTTGGGGTTTTTTCTAATCATCTCGGAGTTACTGTATGTGATTGTAATTGAAAATAAATGCCTGAGCTTGAATTTCCTGGTTGATGAGGTCAGCATCAGCTGATTGCAAATTTCATGGGATTGTTCGGGTACGTGTGGTTGGAGGCAATCTATAGTGTTGTGCGTCTGCTAGCTGGTATATTATGGCATAAGATGAATTTTACAGATCTATCTGTTGATGATGTCTTGATTGTGGAATACTTAATTGGTACTTTTGATCGTCGGCGCCAACTAAAGATGGAGTCTTAACAGAAATGATTTCTCTCATGAAAAAACTTGAGCTTTTATCAGCTTGTTGTAGAACATGCGATGCATGACAAAAGCTTGTAGAAGCTGAGCATTTTTTAATTATTGCTCGTGGATGTTTATGGTTTTATTTGTCGGGACATCGGCCTTCTTGATATTTTTCATCCATATGCTTAAGAATCAACATGGCTGAAGCGTTCATAACTTTTTGCAGCATTTGGTTCGGTTGCGATGGGAAGAGTTAACCCCAGCAGAACGTAGGAACTTTGCGAACCTTGCTGTACAATCAATACCTGAAATTTCAAATCCTAGCGAAGAGTGGGCTTTAAAAAGTCAGACAGCTGCCCTTGTTGCTGAGGTTCCTATCACTGTGCTCTTGCTCCTTAAGTTATGCATTTTACTGTCTCCACTGACCCTTTTTTTCTCAATCTTCAATAGATTGTTCGAAGAGAAGGATTGGAGTTCTGGAAAGAGCTGTTTCCGAATTTGGTTACACTTTCTACCCAGGGACCAATACAAGTACATTTCCACTGTCATTTCTTATAGCTATCTCTTGCTTTAGAGCTTGGAGCAAAGATTTGCCTAGTGGTGCTTCCCATTTATCTTATTGTCTTGTGTGATTTAGGCAGAGCTGGTTGCAATGGTGTTGAGATGGCTTCCTGAAGATATAACCGTTCACAATGAAGATCTTGAAGGTTTGTTATAAGACTGCTGTGCCTATCAATTTTGTCTACTTGTGGTTGAGGGGATGAAATATTTAAAGTTTATGGTGAATGAAATTCAGGATTATGTAATTGTTTTTAATGATCTTTGAAGCACATGAGCTTACATTCACATGCTTCACAATCCGTCTCACAATTAGTTCTCTGAATTGTCTACAATCACTCCCCCTAAGTGTGTGAAAGTGGAAAATTTCCATGTACTTTAATTTCTTCCCATGTTTCATATGAACTTTCAGGTGATAGGCGAAGGCTGTTACTACGTGGCCTCACTGAATCTTTGCCAGATATTTTACCTTTATTATACAGTGTAGGCTTGAAACTCTCTCTCTCTCTCTCTCTCTCTCTCTCTCTCTCT
>SOPF01025940.1:0-29057 GCA_012979155.1 Hypericum perforatum
GCACTTGACGTGAGTCTTGTTGCTTGGACGTAGGCTTGATCACATCACCCAACTTTACCCGTCACGTCCCTTTTTTGCTGAAAATATGGATCAGCGGCACTAATCTCCTCTACAATGCGAAGGAATAGAGGTCTTTGCATGCAAAACCTGTGTTAGAACATATCATCATTATATGTTGGTTGCTCGACAAAATAGTCATTCACCAAGCACTCATTGCTAACTACTTGATTCCTCTGGATAGTATGCCATAGGCGTGGTGCTGAGCATTCCTTCTCAACACGACTAGCTTCCTTTCTCTTCTTCTTTGTTGTCACATAACACACAAAATTGGTTTCAACGTTAAACGTTTGGCTTGATATTGTTGCAAATAGTTTTGCATCATTTTTTCAAAATCACTACGAGATTCGTCTGAAATATCCATAATATAAAATTACGAAAATATGAGCAAAAATATATAAGTAGGGATGAAGAAAAATGAATTGAGAATAACTTCTATTATAGAATTGTGAAACAAATTTTGGCCACATAATTTTTGGATTCAATCTAAACCACATAAATAGGATAATTACATACAAATAATTTTATAAAATTTAAAAAATATAAAAATAAATTGTTTGAACAAAATGGTATAAATAATTTCTAAAAAAAATTAAAAAAATTTCTCCAATTTTTTTCTGTAAAATATATTTTTTATAATAAATTTTGCCAAGCGGGCCAATCACAGTGCGCCACATGGCAGATTACCGGGTACCCCTGTGGATGGTCGTACTACTACTAGCATTATCTTGTTTTCTTATCATGACATGACTTTGTTTTTTGGCTGTTTCCGTTTTGAAAAGAATTGAATTGTAATGGTTTTTTTTTTGCTATAATAGTTAAATATTAAAATTTCTATATCCATATAAATTTTTAGTGGTTGAAATTAATTTTATTAATCGTGTAACTGATAATTTAGTAATACAAACGCATCCTCTCAAACATTACTAAATTTTGTAAAAAATGACTAACTTTTGCATGATCTTTGATTTTTCAACATGTCATAAAATGAGTCATATAATTATATAATTAATATGTTGTGGTATATTTATAGTTTTACAAATCAAAATTGTAGATCAAGAGATATATTTAGAGAAGTATTTGTATTAATGACCACAAAGCGTAATAAAATTAAATGGGTTTAGTATTAATTCCGTAACGATATGCAATTATTTGCTGTAAAATGCACAGACCAGGGACGGCAGACATGGCTTTGTAAAATGCACAGACCACCGGCTGCTTGTTGGCCGCTCTAAATTTCAATAATAAAAAATAATAATGCACTATTGTCCTTACCCAGATCTAATAACTCCCTCTTACAATATCTGCATTATTAAAATTCCATAGACCGAGTCACCAAGACCAGGGGCATCCGAGGGAGAAATTCGACGTGGCATTTCTACCTTCCCAATCCAAATGCCAAATATATTGTGCATTAAATGGACCAGGACAATTTGGAGGAAAAAAACATTAAATCACGAAAAATCACGAAAAATCCTTAACAGATTTGTTATTATAAACTAGATAAGTGATACTTTAACATAAATTGCACATTTCTGGATACTGGACAATAACTCAAAATATATCACAAACAAGTTTTTAATGAGAAAGAAACTACATACGTACGGAATAACATAACTCCGTATTTAGAGTGGGAGCCAAATATCTGATGATAAAAAACGATTTGATTCGCTTTCACCATTCGGTAAATAAAACTAAAAAAATACTTAAATCTGGACGATCCAGAGCAAATTTTGGCAAGACGAAAGCAAATGTACCACATGATCACGGTTCAAATTCAATTTATCAAAATCGTAAATTATATTTAATTTACTTAAGTACAAATCGAGACGAATTATGAACTTTGGAATTTCAAGAAATTCTTTAATTAGGATTTAGAGTAATATTTTTAGAAAGGTAAAATAAATAAAGATTAAATTTTTATTTAAAGTCAAGTTAGTGTTGATGATAGAGTTGTCGTTACTGTTAAGATTTAAAATTAGTATTATAATTTATTTTAAGGTTAATATAATGTTAAATTTCAGCTAGTGTTTATAGTTTATGGTTGGTATTAAGTTTTTAATCAAAGCTAAAGACAAATATATTGTAATAACTATTCTTAGCTAGTTTCACTTTAATTTTTTTATTAGTGTTATAATTATTCTAAGTACCACACTTATAACCAATTTTCGAAAAAATATTATTGACCACAATAACTATATATAATATTGTTGATATAATTAAATAGTAATGTGAATGTTTATGTTAATAATATGATTAATACAATTAATAAGTAACTTTTAAGAGAAAATTTATGTAGATTAAATTTTAATAAGAGAAGTAGATGATAGAGATTGGAATGTGTAAATGTTGAAAAGTTAAATGTGATATTTATGAGTTAAGAAATAAATTTAAATTTTTTTAAAAATAAAAATGAAAATAAAAAATAAAGTTGGGCCCCACTTGAAAACAGTGATGCTCTCGTTAAAATCAATAAATGGCTGAAGCAGGTAGGAGAATAGATGTTAAAATTTTAATTTTCCATATGTTTCACCCGTACACACACACACACATGTTTGTATAAAAAGATGAATTTACTAATTTGAAAAATTATAAAAATATTGAAATATGCTTATTCATTTTACAACAAATTCGAATTGAATTAAGAACAAATTAAATTTGGAATGAATCGAACTGAATCGAATGAGGAATTTAATTATAACAGTGTACATGTGTAAACATGGGTTCGGCAGCAATTTTGTGATGCTTCTGCATGTTCCAACTTGATTCGTCAGCCAATAATAATATTATTAAACATTACATAGACTTGGTCAGCTTCGCCTAAAGTGAGATCTAAATGTTATTTATTTCAAGTCACGAATTAATCTTGCGATAGGTCGATAGAGAATCCTAGATTTCGCCCTTTAAGCAGGAATTCTCGTTGCGGCTCGTGTGTTGTGATCATTAAATAATTGAGGGTATCTCCAATCTGAATTCCTTAAAACCAACTGCAAATTTCAGAAGGAATACTAAAAAAGAATCCTATGAAAGTCTGAAACTACAGTGATGACTTACACTTCCAAATTTTTTGAGTTGATTTATTTTTACATTTTCATAACATGGTTGAATTTTCTTTGGTGTATATATCAAACAAAATCTTCTGAGTTAATTTTTTTTATTAATTTTTACTTCATCAAGGTAAACACATAATAAATTTAATCTAATAACATATTAGAATTATCATTTTAAACTCAAATCTTAAGACAATATATAATTAAAAATGTTTACACTTATAAAAATATAATAATCTGCCCTATTCAAATTTCAAGTTCAGCATAATTTTTATAGTAGTAGATTTGGAATTCATAATTTTTATCAAAATTTGATACGATTTAGAATATGGTTTATTTTCACTTGCAAGCCAATAATTTAGCTACGCCGTTCACTTCAACCAGTTTTATTCCTTAGACAAACGTAGGCCAAATTATTCATAATAAAACGACAACGCAAAGTATTCTATATTTTTTTGGTCGAATTTTAAATTATATTTCCTCCACCGCCACCCGGTAACCAGACAGGCAGATCTATAGGTAACTGGTCCCACTTGTGCGGGTACCAACTGAAAGGGACTCAACTGGTTGGGCCCCCACATACGTGGGGCCCAATTTATGCAAACAAAGTAATTCCAATTATCCCACAAAACAAAAGAAAAACTTATGAGGATTTGTTGGCTGCGCGATATGCTTGTTGCTACTATTTTTTTTTTCTGAATCGCATCCATTTAAGAAGCTGATTATTTTAATATTATATTTTATATTCGTAAAATCTTGACTGTCTTAATATACGTGAATTAGTCAAAAATTTCAAAGTATATAAGTTGACCTTTCGTTTAATATATAGAAGCCTTTTATATACACATGATGATAAACTCATGTTGGAATATATTCGCAAGATTTGTTGATGCAAACCATTATATCCTTGCATGTGCACCCTGTCGAAGATTAGTTAAGAATATCAAATTTGGTTCAAGACTTCAGACCATGTTACGCCTACCGAATTAGCCTCAACTTTGATGATATTTCAACATGGACTCATAATTTTATCACCTGACTGCATAAAAATACCAATAGATGTATATACACTAAATCTAAATTTGAGATAAGTAGAATAATTGTGTATCAAATTTTGTTGTTTTGAAACTTCAGTAATAACTGTATAATTATTAACTGATTAATATGAATTTGATTTAGATATGATATCTAAATAATGATAAAAATATTTCAAGTAATATTTAATATTATTAAACTCAAAATAGCGTCCATCAAAATAAATAGTGAGAGTTGAATTTCGTTCTCTTACCAGAAAGGTCTTACGAAGTCGCAGGAAGCCCCTGACGCATAGAGCTGATCAAGTTATTTCCGTGAAAACATTAAATAAAAAAGATAGTTCACCAGGTCCAAGCTCATGTGCCTGCCTCGTCGTCCATAAGTGCAATCAATTAGATTCACTACAAATCACAACGACAATTCATGAATTAATTCTTAACACGTGTAATATAAATGTAAAATTATATTTCAAGAAAACTATATTTACCGAGAAGGTAAAACTTGTGCGGGGATCACCTTATTGTTGGGACAAAACAACACCAAACACAATAACACGAGCAAATCACAAACACAACGAAGTTTTCGATGAAAATAATAACAAACAACGAAAATTCTTCACCTGGTTTGATAATAACGTTTACGTTCGGGGGCGTACAAAGTGAAGAAGAATTTACTAGTTTCACTTGATTAGAACTTGATCTTACAAAAAGAGATTTGCTCTTTATAAACCTAAATAAACATCTTGTGAGCATTTAGGATATTTAGGAGAGTCTTGGATATATGTTTATTAAGGAGGAGAACAAGTTGTATATATAGACAACTATCTCAGCCATGTCTAGTGATCGCAAGTCCCTTAGCGGCTTTCAGGAAATTTCTTTGGATCCCTTACGTGCGTAAGTTCCCTGGCAGATACTCGGAAATTCTTTTGAACCCCTTTGCGTGCACAAGCACCCTAGCCGATGCCAACTTGCATCCTAAAGAGGGCACATAACGTGTATCTTCTCAGATGACTTGTTGCGACAGGTCGATCCCATGATGAATACACCAATATTACAAATATATATCCCCGAGCCTCTTCACTCAAATTCAGACTCCATACCCAACACCTACTCCATATGATGACTAAAGAGATTTAATTTTTAGAAAATGACTTTAGGTTAAAATAACAAATTACAAACAATAAAAAAAATACAAGAATCGAAAAAGACTAGAGACAAAGAAAGAAAAATCTCAATATATTCTTTCTTTCCCCTTGAACCTTACCTCCCAAGCGTCAGTTTCTCCCCCTTGTAAATCCTACCTTGTTTATCCTCATCCTTCTTTCTTTTTCTTAGAGCCATCCATTATTTCCTCCTTGTTCTATAGCTGGTGACCGTCCCTTCCAATGGATGAAACCATGCATTGACTCCCATTGAAGATTTTGACAGTATGAAAATATATCTACCACCACATGTTCGTCTGAACAATGATGAAAATGGTGTTTCCAATCTTTCAAGAATTGCAAGAGTTCATGGTAGTAGTTTAAACGACAATGATAATGCTCAAAGTATACTACAAGGTATGGATTTTTTGGCATTGGCACTATTTTTTGACATTATGATTAGTTGTTTGTATGGATGTTACTCATTTATATTAAAGTTAACACTACTTTTGTGCTGTTTATGCTAAAACCTCTGATGTATAAGATGCAAACCATTATCATGTTATGTACATGCAATTGATTTGTGCTATATGTGATACTGAATTTGATTGTAAAAGATTTTAAGTCTGGGATACATATTACTAATCACAACTATTGCATTTATATATAGTGTTTCAGTTATGTCATTCTCTATAACTATGAGAAGGTAATAATTACATAATATATGCAGTTGTAGTAGTTGATATGATGATGTGATTGCAGGCATAAATTGTGGGATTTAGGTTTGAGATATCTACTTAACATGTTGACATGAATATCTGCTCATTAGGTTGTGCTTGACATTAATTTATGATGTATTTAACAGTGGTATGAGTTGTGCATAGCATTGGTTTGTGTTGTTTATGATACTAGTTAGGCTGTGCGTGACATTAATTTGTGTTATACATAATACTGGTTTGAGTTGTGTATGATATTGGTTTATATCCTCCATGAGAGTGGTTTGTATTATAAGTGATACTAGTATGACTTATGCGTGACATTGGTTTGTATTATATTTGATTCTAGTTTGGGTTGTACATGATATAATTTTGTGTTGTATGTAACACTAGCTTGGGTTATGCTTGCCATTGGTTTGTGTCATGCATGAGACTGATTTGAATTATGCGTGACATTAATTTGTGTCATGCATGAGACTAGTTTATATTGTAAGTGACAGTGGTCTGGGTTGTGCATGTCATTAGTTTGTATTGTATGAGAAATTGGTTTAGGTTATAAGTGATATTGATTTGTATTGTATATTATACTAATTTAAATCGTGCATGATATCAATTTGTATTCTAAGTAACATTAGTTTAGATTATTAGTGACACGAGTGAGGTTGTGAATGACAGATTTTTGTAGTAAGAGATACTAGTTTAAGTCATGTATGATACTAGTTTATATTGTAAGTGACATTAGTTTATGTTATTAGTAACACCGAGTTAGGTTGTGAGTGACATTATTTTGTGTTGTAAGAAATACTAATTTATGTTATGTGATACTAATTTATATTATAAATGATATTAGTTTAAGTTGTTAGTGTCATTGGTTTAGATTGTGAGTGACATTGATTTGTATTGTAAGTGTAACTAGTTTAGGTCTTGTATAATATTGATATGTGTTATACGTGACGTTGGTTTAGATTATTAGTGGTACTGATTTAGATTGTGAGTGATATTGATTTGTGTTGTAAGAGATAATAGTTTAAGTTATTTACGATACTTGTTTATATTATAAGTGATGTTGATTTCAATACTTTTGTAGAAAATACGATTAATAAATTGACAAGAAAATAAAATTGAGATTATTTGTAATTTCGATCGATGAAGGAAGTTTATGACTTTTATAACTCATATTCAATTAGAAAAGGATTCACTCAGGCGAAAGATAACTCATTTTTTATGATACTCAATACAAAGAAACTAACATCCTATTAAATTGTAAAACTAATTTTCAACTCATTATTATCTTTTAATATTGGGTAAATTACATCTGGCCCCCTGTGGTTTGGCGTATTTAACGCTCACACTCTCGTTATTTGCAAACCGATTAAAAAACCCTTACTGTGTGAACAAATTGTACAATTTACCCCCTCGTACCGGAATCGGAGTTTTTTCCGGCGAGAAGGCACGAGAAATAACTATACTACCCTTATACTAAAAAACAAAACAAAAACTTACAAAAAAACCAGTATCATTTACCCTTGCAAATAACGAGGGTGTGAGCGTTAAATACGCCAAACTACAGGGGGCCAGATGTAATTTACCCTTTAATCAGTATCATCACATAAAAAATTAGCATCAAAATATCTCAAACCAGTATCATTTTTACCTGAAACTAGTATCAACATAAAACCAAGAGCATCAAAATATCGCAATACCAGTATAATATATGCCTAAAACTAGTGTCATCATATAAAAAAGCAATAAAAATATCATAAACTAATGATATTTAGCATAGTTTTTAAATTGGTAGTCTGACTGGCGATCCCTGACCGGTCAAACTACCAATCGTCCATCACACTAGCCAGGAATGACTAATCAAAATGCTTACCTTTTTGACCGGTCATTTTTTGGTCTGCCTGGTGAGATCGGAAAAATCGACTCAGAAAAACCGGTCTGTTAGGTTTTTAAAGAATTTTCCCAAATTTGGGCTCGAACTTATGACCTCCAAAGTAAAAAGTGTGGTCGTTTACCATCTGAGATAGACGAGTTACACGTTAAAAGCCCACCACTTTAACTTATAAACATTTATAAACTGTATTCTATTTTTTTTAATTCCAAATACCAAGCTCAGCCCATAAACCAACCTTTCTCCCTCTCCCCAAAACAAAAAAAAAGCCAAGCCCGTAAACCACTTCTTTCTTCTCCCCCACCAAACCCAAACAAGCCCAGTAATTTAACTTATGTATATATATTTTGAAATTTTGAAATTTTGTCTGACTGATGATCTGACCGGTCGGACTGGTCGACTTGGGAATCGTCCAAAAATCTGGGTCAATCTCTGGATCATTTTTGAAAACTATGATATTTAGACCTAAAATCAACAGCATTACCAGCAAAACCACTAGCATTACCACCATGAGCAAAAATCAGTACCACAACAAGTTTATACATTTTTTCTTGAACATATATCTCTGCCTACCTTTTATTTTGGACTTCTTGCTATCGTGCTGTCGCTTCTCATTCTGGATTCTGGGGCTATCTTTTTTTTCATCATAACTTCACAATGCATATAATTAGAGTTAGAATTCCCAACAACAAATTAAAAAATAAGATGAGGAAAAAAAAGTGAACTTAAACAACATGCCATGATAGGATACAGTAGATGCAACAATAGACATGCAACATAAAAAATGACGATGATGGAAAGCGAGATAGAGAAAAAAAAGACAGAAGGTTGCTGGTGGAAGGCTAAGAGGCAGAGATGGCAAGTGAGGGGAGGGCGATGGGTAAACATTTGGTAGGCAAGATAGAGGTTGATGGCGGTAGTGGTTGGACAGTGATAAAATGCGGGTAAATTTTATAATTTCTAGGGTTTGAAGGACAAAAAGGAAAAAGAAGGAGAATTTGGAGAGAGAAGCAATAAAGAGGAAAGATAAAGAAAAAATAAATTAAATATTTTATTAAAAATGGATAAGATCGAAAAGTTTCTTTTTCTATACACATCTTGTTGAAAAAAATCTCACAAATATCTATGGTATTTTTTGAACCATCGAATCTTATTTTTTTTATGGTTTAAAAGTCAGTTCCTATGTGAAGACACTCTCACTTTAATCCCTACCAAATCTAATTTTCTCCACCTCGTATGCAATATAGATGCTTCAAATGATAAAAAAATGATACACTGATTTGATATTTAAAATAATAAATAAAGTAGGATATCATTATCAAGATTTAAAAAAATGACATTAGTAATTTTTTCTAATAGCATTTTTGGTTTTGTTTATAAACTAGCTTACTTTGCAAACTATTTCAAATTTGATCAAACTGAATAGTTTGCTTAAACAATTAAACCAAAAAATTTTGGTTCGCAAGATGTTTTTGCTCAAAATGAGACAAATCTGAAAATTGGACCATTCTCTCTCTACTCAACTATAGATAGAAAAGCTTCAACAAAATAAACCCTCCACAACTGATTGGAACTCTATAAGGGGCCGACCTCCACGCCCATCTACCTTCAATTCGAATATTTGGTTTATTAATGTATGGATATTTTGTTTGATATATTTTATAGATATTTGATATATTTATATTTTTTTTACCTATGTTTAATTATTGTGCATAAATTATTTATCTATATAACTATATATTTTAATAAATTATTTTAAAAGAAAAAAATTGGTTTGACTAAAAACCTAATCAATGAGATCGATTGACCCAAAATCAGCCCAAATTCTAGATAAATTTCCAAGTCATTTTTGAAAATCTTTATCATTATATTAAAGGAATACGTTACTAGGTGCAATAAGGACATTATTATAGAATGTATTGTACATGTTAGTTGATTATTTAGTAAGATGAAAAAAGTTTATCTGTCGACTTCCATCAAAATCAAAGGGAATGGTTACGTTACCATTAATTGGGCTATAAGACCACCCACAATAGTTCGGGGGTATGTGTCTACTATAGTGATCTATGTCAGCTCGTGATCCTGTACTCAATTTTTTTCGGTAGTTGGGTGCATGTTTCTCCCAGTACTTCTACATAAGTTTCACGTTAGCACTACTTCCTTTTTTAATACAACTAACTATATTAAACCTGAATTTAATTTCAGATAAATTTAAAAATACGAAATTAATTCCAACTTAATAAAAATAATCATTTTACAAAGTATAAAAATACTAAATAATTCAAATTATAAATACATGAGTTACAAATTACATAATTAACTATGGCATTGAAATACTCATAAATAATTGTAACATATATAATTGTAACGATTACCTAATTAACTGCGACTATCAAATTTTTAGTGGTTGAATGCCATATCTATCTCTTTCATCCTCTGATATCATAATATGCAATATGATACATGCTATCATAACTTTTCAATTGAATGTTTGATCTCACAAAAGACATGGATTTTTTATGAATGTAAGTTGAGCTTAAAGAACTTCAAATGCTCTTTCCAGATCCTTTTTACACCCCCTTGATGTTTAGTGAACATCAAGAGGGTTTGGATTTTTGGAGATGTAATTGACTTAACAAAAGTAGTCCATTATGATATATCGCATTAGTGAAATAATATGACAGCTCTTTAGGTATGTCATTGATGGTTTAACTTAATCTAGGTGCTCGACCTTCCAATACATGAATAAATATAGGAAATCTTTACAAGATCTTGATATCGTTATACCAATTCTCAAATAGAATATTCTTGCAAGATATTGTTCATTGAGATTTCTCAGATATGCCTTCGATCAAATTTCTTTAGAATTTTCCTTGTTATTGTTTCACCAATTCTCAAATATTCGTTGATGGCATCAGCTATTGTCCCATAGGCAAGAACCTCCAAAACTATGATATATTTTTATAATGCCGACAACCCAAATTTACTAGCATTTTTCTTTTGATGAAAATAGGGATCAACAACACTCATCGCCTTCACTATCTTAAGGACCAAAAGTCTCTACCTGCAAAACCTGTGCCAAAACATACCATATGTCTACAAAATAGTCCTTCACCAAACGCTCATTACCATCTCCCCTTTCCTTTTTTGATAGCACGCCTTCGATGTGGAGTAAAATGCTCATGTCTAACATGATTGACGTACTTTTTTTCAAAATTTCTTTATAAACTTGAAGATGTGCTTCGGCTTGGACTTGTCATTGATACAAATAATTTACCAAATAATAATTAGAACTAAAATTTGAATGAGAATTAAAATTAGGATTATATTTATAACTTTGAAAAATAGAATTCATGATTAGAAAAATATAATAAAGCATTATAAAAAAGATGAGAAGAATGATTATGAATTAGTGAGAAAAAAATGAAATGAGAATAAAATGATTTTTGGCCACATAAATTTTAAAATATTTTTAACCACAAAAATTATATTATTAGATATTAATAATTTTATAAAATTATTAACAACATAATTTTTTTTAAATAGAATAGTACAAAATGGTACAATTTTTTTTAAAAAAAATGCAAAAATTTTACCAATTTTTTTTAAAAGCCACATAAATCATTCACAACGCGTCACGCAGGTTGGAGCATTGTGCCTTGCTGACAGGCAGTGGGGCGGGGGGTTGATGCCCCATGTCCAACGGAATTTGATATCCTGCTAATCCGGTGTTTCCACTTAGCACGCGGGGGTCGTGATGTACCATGGGGTTCAGATCTGGTGCAGGACCTGCGTGTCTAGTATGGTAATGTACATTAGGATTCGATGGTTTGTATATTTGATTCGATAGTTTGTATGCAGTAATCCGATGGTTTGTATGTATGTTTGATTAGATGGTATGGTGTGTTGTGATTCGATGGTATGGTATGCTTGATTCAATAGTATAAAATGTCTCATTCAATAGTTTGGCATCCGATTCAATGGTTTGTATATTGTGATTCGATAGTTTATATATTGTGATTCGATGGTATGGTATGCATGATTCAATGGTATAAAATGTCTGATTCAATGGTTTGGCATGTTCGATTCAATGGTTTGTATATTGTGATTCGATAGTATGGTATGCATGATTTAATGGTATAAAATGTCTGATTCAATGGTTTATATATTGTGATTCGATGGTATGGTATGCATGATTTGATGGTATAAAATGTCTGATTCAATGGTTTGGCATCCGATTCAATGGTTTGTATATTGTGATTCGATGGTTTAAAAAAAATAATGATATGTTTGTTTAAAAAAATATTTATAATAAAAAATTAATTAATTAATCAAATCATATATCGAATTGTATATCGAATTGTATTAAATAGTATAATCAATTATATCGAATAGTATGCTGGATTATTAGTAGTACTTAAAAAAGTTAAATAATTAATTAAAAATATGTTCATTAAAAAAATAGTTTAGAATTAATTAAACATGCCAATAAAAACAAAAAAGTCACTAACCCTACCTTGGTTGCCTGGAGTAGCGCATGTCCAGCATGATGATGGTGGGCTTTACAAGCCAAGCACCGAATCCACTCCCTGTACCATGTTGGGGATAGTCTCATAGAAGAGGGACTTCCCACGATGGATATATAATGAACTGCTCGAACTCGATTTTTAAGTACTTAGATCAATTTTAAGATAACTTTTAGGGGTTAATAGTGAAATTCTGAAAATACCAAAATGTCAAATGTTTATAATTTTTTAATATTACTATTCCAATAAAATATTTTTTAACTCAGTCTTTCACTTTACTAGCGGAGACTTATTGATACAAGCTGTTTCCAAGGAAATCCGAAGTGCAAAACCCATTATAGACCAGCCCATTTTGGCATCATTAGAGCCTGCTGGGCCAACTCAAATATGTTTCGATCGGATAGAAAACGAGAGGAATGGTGATTGTATCGAGTTATGTTTCGAGCTTAAAATTAGTAATTAATAGCAAGGAAAAAAGTTATTGTACGCACAATCATTAAAAACAAATTATGTACAAATTCACACGTATCCCGACATAGTTTTGAGAGTCACATATGTAAAGTAAAATATTTTGTGCCAAATACGTTTAATGTTGAATTTTTTCCTAATATTTTGCTAAAAAATGTAACTTAATAAAAGTAATGGTTATTTTAACAATTTTTATTCTATAGAAAATATATAATTTTTTTATCAGTAAAAAATCCATATTCAAAAATGAAAATGAGATAAGTCGAATGTCGATGATATGGATCTAAATTCATATGCATTTTTTGAGTACATCAGGTTAGTGATTAAATTATCAAGATCTATTAAATCTAGTTCATATATATGATCTTTTGGTTATCGTACCTACCTTTTGAGTAGATAATTATGGGATAAGCATTGGAAAATTACCTTACCGAACATATTAGATAATTATGGGAAAAGGGAAAGGAGTCCCGATTCTTCCATTTCCATGCATTTACTTGCTCCATAATCTGGGTGGGACTGTTGATCACCATAAGAGTTAAGTCCAGTAGAAACGTGACCACCACCATCTCACTGAATATATATTTTTAATATCAATTCGTACTTATTATATTCTTAAACTGATTAATCAAAAATAATTTTTAAACAATAATTTTTTTAACACAAATACATTCCTAAATATCTAAATAAAAAGGTTTTCTTTAAGTTATAATAACTTAAACGATAGATCTAAGTGTATCCATCTACTACGGGATTTCTCCATTAACATGTTTGTAGGGTGGAGGAGCTCACCACACCGCTTGTCGCCCACTATAGTGACATTCACTAGAGTAAAAAATGTGAATATTTTGTTGGTTTCATAATTTGAATTATATGGCTTACGGGTTAAACTATAACAAATTTTGATAATTGATTGGTAAGTTAATATAAAAATATACAACTTGCTATACTTGAAAACTATATATTGGGCCCCGTAAAATATGAATAGTGAAAATGGTAATGAATTTTGCAAGAATTAAGCTAACAATCATGGTCCCTATTTTTTTTCTTGAATATTTTTGTCAAGTTAAAATTTGTTTCGGATTAAATGTACGATTATTGGGCCTAATTTGTCTTCACAGAGTTCTCATTTCATGGTACATTAGATCTGTTCCTGAGGGTCATGATGTCAGGTAGATGTAAGCTTCAACTACTTTGGAACAATTTATCACCCAAAAAAAAAAACTACTTTGGAACAATTATTTACACAAGTATGTCACAGTGGAATGGTGGGTTGTCACGTTATTTGATGGTTTCGGGAGACCCACCACCTAATTATTCATTGTGAATGGAATCTATACCTCTTTGTTCATAAATAATTTGACGTTACTACTTATTCGATAAGAACTTTTATAGCTTAATTGGATTTTGAGTTCGAATTATTAAAAATATAATATTCTTAAATAATTATAATGAGAGTTTTGACACCTAAAATTCCAAGGATTGGAATTGTAGAGAACAACTAACTCTTGTGTATTCAATGGTGTTAGGGTTGATGTACTAATAATATCTAAAAGATAACACATGAATTTAAATACAACAAAATCAGCTAAGCCTTATCAAGTTGTTGTTGTGATTACTGTTATGCATGTTAGATCACCAAAACGAACTTAGTAACATGTCTGGAGTGGTCGTCTCAAAAGTAATTGGACAAAATAGAGAAAAAAATGAAATATAGGCAAAGAGAAGAAAAGAAAAATATTAGAATCACTAGAGAAAAATTGGTACAAAAGCAAGACTTTCATTGAAGAATAAGAGAGATAAGGAAAGTATAACATAAACCATAAAAAACCACATAAAATATAAAGTTAAGTTAAGATACAAAGCTAAATTTAATGTTCAATATTTGGTTTGTAGGTCCTTTTCTACAATGCTTAAGTTGTCATTATAAAGAAAAAATTAATCAAAGTCCACATAAAAATTATATGCTGTATTCAATATAGAAAAATCTAACTAAGTCTCAATCTAATAAAGAAAAGATGAGCTGCAAAATCTTCTAACCTAACTCTAAAGGATGGATTGGATACAAAAGAGAATTATTCCAAATCATATGGAACAAAAAAGTGGACTGTGCTAACATATATTGTTCATCAATATTGATATCCCGAACATATCAATATTGACATAAAAAATCATGTCAATATTGATATATATGTATTTATAAAAAAGAAAAAACAAATTAACTGAATAAAAAAAAGAAAGCCTTTTCATGGTGGTGCAAAATACCAATGTGGTTGATAAGATGGATGGTAATAACACAGGTGTAACCATCCATATCTAAAAAAACAAAATTTTTTACAAGACGTATGAACCAATTAATGAAGAAGGCAACAAAATTATCTCTGCTAATAACCAAAGTAACAAAAATATTGGCAAAAGCACCATAGAACTTCGGTTTACATCAGAAAAGACTCTTACTCTTAAGAATGTACTATATGTCCCTGCTATTGTAAAGAACTTAATTTTTTAAGTTCTTAATAAGGTTGGTTCCAAAATATGTTTAAATCTGATATCTTTATACTATCTAAGAACATGATGTTTGTTGGACAATATCACTCTTGTAATGAGATAAATAAACTAAATTTAATAAAGACTGATTCCATTTATATTGTTGATTCTTTTAATATTTGGCATGCTAGATTGAGACATATGAATTATAATTTTTTTAAATATGAAAAAACTAGGGATAATCTCTTATTACAGTTTTGATAATGATTTTAAGTGTGAAATTTGTGTACAAGCAAAGATCCATAAAAAATCTCATAAATCTATTGTTTGAAATTTTACGATACTTGAATTAATACCTAGTGATATGGGTGATCTAAAAAATTATATGACTTATGGTGGAAATAAATATAATGTGACGTTCATTGATTATTACACTGGATATGTAAAAGTGTATTTGACTCTAAGGACAAAGTTTTTGATAAGTTCAAAATTTTTAAGGCCGAAGTAAACACAACTAAAATAGAAAATTAAAATCCTATGATCTGATTGGGGTGGTGAGTATTTTCCTAATGATTTTATATTATTTTTCTAAGCATACAATATAGTCTATCAAGTAACGACATCATACACACATCAACGAAATAGTTTTGCTAAGAAAAAAATAGAACTTTGGTAGAAATGGTTAATGCCATGCTCATAATTTCTACTTTGTGTAACTCTTTATGGGTTAAGTTATGATTTTTGCTTGCTTATCTTAAATAAAAGTTATTTAAAGAAGAAAAACATTATCTCTTATGAATTGTGGTTTAAAAGAAAGCCTAACTTGAAAAGATTGAAAGCGTCGGATTGTTTAGAGCATATGTTAGAAAGCCTAATCCTAACAGATTTAAGTTAGGAAATAAAGTTTATAAGTGTACATTTATAGCACAACTTACAGATTTTAATCTATGATACCTTCTAGATTATAGAATTTTCAAATGTATGATTCTTTGAGAACTTAACTAGGTACAGTTCTCAAAATGAATCCATTAGAAACTCGTTATTGTAAATTTAAAATCTGAAGACATGAGCAATGATGATGACGTTATTATTCCTGTGGAAGAAGTTGAGCCTACAAGAAGTAAGAGAGCTAGAGTATTAAAAAAATATTTGGTCATAAACTTATAACTTACTTAGTAGAGAGTAATAAAAATGAGTTATTTGATACTGTTAAATATGTGATGCATGTTGATGATGATCCTAAGACTTTTTTGATGCAATAAACTCTATATATGTTATCTTCTAGAAAGAGCCCGTCAATGATGAGATGAATTCATTTTTTTGTCTAAGGATACTTGGATATTATGTGATTTACTTCTTCAGACAAAATCTATAGGATCTAAATAGATATTCAAAAGAAAGTTGAATGTTGATAGTTCTATCAATAAGTTTAATGCCAAATTAGTTGCTAAGGATTATAACAAAAGATATATAATTAATTATTTTGATACTTATACTTCTTTTGTTCGTATTACATCTATTCATTGCTTCATTGCACTAACCCTATCTTATTACATTGGAAAGTTTCTCAAGAAGTATTGTCATTTTGATGAAAAGCTAGCCCCCATTCTTTTAGATCTAAATGTCAAAATAAAAAAGAATGTTAGATGTACTTGCACAAAATCTGAGTACTTGAGTGTTATTGAGAGTCTTATGTATGGTATGCATTGTATGACACTAAATATAACTTAAGTTGTGAGAGTGTTGTGTTGTTTCTCAAGTAATCCCAGAGTTAAACATTGGATAGCAATTATAAGAGGGATCGGATACTTGAAGAACTATAGACTATAGTTTATGTTTTTATAGTTCTCTAGCTATATTGAAAGGATATAGCAATGCAAATTAGAATAATATATAATCTAAGTCAAAACCTACTACTGTTTGAACTTTTACATTAGAAGGTGGTCTTGGAAATCCAAGAAACAGACTTGTATTTCTGATTTGACAATGTTGTCCAAGTTAATTGCATTAGCCAACACAAATAAGGAGGCAGAGTGGCTTACAAATTTACTAGCAAAATCTCACTTAAACAAGTCATCTAATATGTTGATTAATTGTGATAGTCAATCAATAATTTATAACGTTTATAACAAAGACTTATAACATAAAGTTGATATATTTAGGTTTTTGATATTAAATGGTAAGACAATTAATCAAGAGAGGAGTAGTTGCCGTCAACTTTATCGGAACAAAAAAATTTGACAAAGATTTTTATGAAAAGTTTACCAAAGGCAATTTTTTGATAAAATGTAAGAAAATGAAACGAAGGTCTGTAAAAGAAGGTTAACTGTCAATGACAAAAACTTAACTTATGTTTTGAAATGTATAAACAAAGTTCAGTGAGTGCCAATAAGTCATTAGAGTGGTTATGATGTGATAATTCAACTTTCTATTTTTGAATTACTATAGGTTTTTACATGAACAAGGATGAACAAAAATTCTTAACAAGTCTACATAATTTTAAAGGTGTCTCATAGAAACACCTAAGAGACATACTTATATCAGTATGGAAATCAGGTCATTTCTTAAGAGAGTAAGAATGCTCTTCAAAGAAGGCTCATGAATCTAGGATATAAGCACACGATCATTAATGGACTAGCTTCAAAATATGCTAACTATCAAAATTAATATGTGTGGAATTTTGTTTCTATTGCAAGGAGTACTTAGTTCAAGACTCGTTCACAATTGAATCTCGATAGAGCTTTAAATTTTTTACACTAAGTGACAGTTCAAATTCAAAAGATACATATCATCTATGTATTAGTTTTTACGAAGATGCTCATTCAAGTACTTTGTAAACTACGTTGGTTTAATCTCTCATTGGTACATAGAGAATCACTTAAGTGATGTAGCCACTCTCACTTTATAAAATTTTCTCCCTAGCTTTTGAAGTTTTATTTTATTTTGTTTACTATTTACATAGTTTTGAAAATAAAAAGAGAATGTTAGATAATGTCATAGCTTGGAATATAAACCGCTATAATAGAAATTTTTAGAATTTCCAAAGGAGTTTTTATTATTATAAACATCGAGCTATGGCGTGACGTCAAAAGTCACGACCATTGCTATCTAGGAACTAAAGTTCTCGAAGAAGAGAAGTAGTCATGGAGTGACCTCCCCTTGCCATGGGCATTGCCTGCCGTGGCTAAATTTTTTTATTGCCTTGTCAATTTATTTTTTGTTTATAGAAGGAAGGCCACGGCGTGACTTGCCGCAATGAATTTTTTTCGAATTACAGAAACTTAGCCATGCCGTGGCCGAGCAATACCATAGTGTGGTCATTCGTAACATTGTGTCTCTTGTTTTTAAACTTAAGAAAAGTGATCTTACTAGCTGGCCACCATTGAAATTCATTCAAAAGACATTTTTGGTGATGAAAGGACATCAATGATATTGCAAAACTCTTTAAATAGTGGTATTATATTCTCATTTGCTCAAGAAAACTTTTGGTTGTTATCCTACTCCCTTTCATGTTAAAGTATTATCAGTATTGTATTAGCGTATTCTTAATTAAGTCAAGGTCGCACATATCTTGAACTTCGATTACGGTGTGAGAATTTCTCAATATTTTGACAAATGTAGTTCGTGTGACCCCGTTGTATTCGCAGAATTCCTAGAAAGTCAAACATTTGCTTGTTAGAATCTCTACGAAATACTTCAAACTTTAGCGACACCAAACCAGATTGTTTTAATCTTCCATACTCCACATACACACTTAATTTCCAACACAAATTCAATGAGTTGGGTAATCTTTATCGTGCCGTCCTCTCGTCTCTTCAAAATCTTAAAGTGGACCGTCTCATATAACATTTAACATTCAGGTCACGGTCTATGGAATTTGTACATAATGATTGAATCGGATATAAATGGTCACGTTCACGATTTAAAATTTACTAATTTATCAATTTAACATTTAAATCAACATCAGCACTTTTTTAGAATTATGGATTCGTGATAAATCATAGAAAATGGAAATATTGATCTTGATTTCAATATTGAAGTTGAGGTAGTTACTTTTCCAAAAAATGATAACTTTTTTTAATTAAAAAATTGAAGTTAAAGAATAAAAGATATATTTTTTCACTACTTTAATGTTCTTTGTATTTATTTGTTGTAGAATTGGTCGTAATGTTGAATACGATTACAATCGAAGTCAGGGTCAAACGATTTTAAACCAGAACCACCAATGAACTGAATTCAATAATCCCCGACGTATCATCACATAATAATTGGGGTTATGACGGTGGTATACGTGCATAGAGAAGTGTCTATCCCAAAGTTTTTTAATCATATATTTATTTTATAATATCTGATATTTAGATAATAACTTAACTAACTAATTTAAATTCTATCAAGATTATACCTTTTTAATATTGCAAGATTCTGACAAAAAATATTTAAAATAGGTATCTTTGTTAGTAGCTCACAATCAAGTGTTTTGATTAAATCAGACAATGTTCTCTATAAAAAGAACGGATCCATAAGTTGATAGTATACAAATAAGATGTTTATGTAATTGATGTAATTGACAAAGCAAATATTCAGAATATAAATAAGACTACAAAAATATCTTAAAATCATGATGTGTCAATTTTTTACTTAGATAACCATTTTTTAAATTTAGAAACAAACTAGTCAATATCAACTAAGAAAAAATCTATTAAATATGTACTCATAATTTTTTCAATCTTCACCACATCCCGTCCCCGTAGATGTATATATATTTACTTTGGAGTTTGGAGAAGCTGACACGTGAATATATAGAAAGGAAAACGGTGCATATACCAAAATCGTAGACAGGTAGATTCCCATATTCAATATGCGTCCACACTCCACACCTTAATTGTGTATTATTTTTAGGTGGAAGATTCGAATCCGGGACGCGTTCACACCTAAAAGGGCCAGTTTAGTTAATGGCAGGTGGCTGACCTTTTCCAATCTCATAGTTAATGTAGTTGCTTCGTTGTTTCGGCTGGTTTCAAATATGGCTCCAAAAGCTGCCGGTGGGTTTAGTCGCCAAGTTGTTTAAAATCGGATTAATCTCGACACCATCTCTTAAAAAAAAATTCAACAGATTGATTTTATTTCAAATTTGACTTCCCAAAGTACAAATGTATTGTTATAATACTTTGTAGATTTTAAAATCTTCATATTTAACAAACAAATAAAGCCAAGCGGAGCCAATTTAGCGGCAACATCAAGCTGGCCACCGACGGCTTGCTACTACCAAATAACAGGTCGTGTGGATTGGTTCAAACCGAATTTAATAATGTTCATGCAACTTTCTAAAACCTCGATGTTCAGAAAAGAAAAGGCAAAACCAATCCACAATCGTTTGGTGGGCCGAAGTCAACACCAATTATCTGCCACCTAAGCCTCATACAATATTCTCTCAATAAGTGTAAATAAAATTAAATCCAAATCTTGTCATTTAGTATTGAGAAATCACTAATTTAAATCACTCTTATTTTATTCGTGATATTCTACGTACTACGCGAAACATTTAATTAATTTGATCAATACCATACTAAAATGTGTAAATTTTTTTGACACACATCTTAAAAATTTTTTGAAGATTAAACGCGTATGGTCGACAGTAGTATCATGATAGGTAATGCTAAAAAAATTTTCTAACATACGTGCAAGTGAGAATAAAACACGCTAAAAAATATCTGTCTTAGTTTGTAAAACTAGTCGGTCAAATTACGGGACAGTACGATATTCTTATTTATCTCTATCCTCTGTCATAGCTATGCAATATAACATCCCCAAACCCATCCCTCTATGCATACTCCACAACCGTTCTCCCTACCAAAATCTCGATCTCCTTATCCAAATATCAACTATCTCAAAGACTCTCGTTCTTCTAGACAATTGTATTAGCCGATCTGACATGTGTCCCATTACTATATAGTTCGATAAAAAAAACCATCTCGAAGAGGGTCCTAGAGAAATGGGAAACTGTATACGGAAGGAGTCACAGATGCAATGGGGAGGAGAGGACTGGGGCTCGCCGGCACCGGACGGGTTCGATTTCGCAACCAACACGAGACAATCACATGGTATGAAATTGGACAAGGCCACAAACATGGAAACAAAGGATGAAGAGCTTCTTGGTTGTGATCAAAGCGGATCCACAAGTGCTTCTCCTTCCATTGATTCTGTCCCCAATAAGGCTTCAACATCAGAACTAAAGATAAAGATCACAAGGAAGCAGCTAGAGGAGCTACTTGCTAGGGTTGAAGTTAAGGGACTATCAGTTCAACAAGTTTTGACCCAATTGATAAATGTTGGTCACGACCAGTTTAGTTCGGAGACAAGTTCTGTACGGTCTAGCACTGTTTGGAGGCCTAATCTGAGGAGGATTCCTGAGTGATTGGTGGTATTTTATCATTTGTCTAGTTAGTTTTTTCTAAAATTTTGTAAATAGACATTTTTTCGGGTTGAAAATTATGTATAATTTCAAGTCCCCGTTTCACTTTTTGTTGCTTCTACGTGTTCTAGTTATTTCGGTATATAAGATATTGATGACCGATAGAAAGTTTATTTCCAAATCACCAGCTCCTCATTCATCTTATACATGGTTATTCATTTTGTCCACGAATGATTTTGGTTGGTCGAATCTGCTGCCCAATTTAGACCACTAAGGTCTGTTATTGTTCATTGAATCTTTGAGATAAGCATGGGGATGGCTTCTGTTTCAGGCTTAGCCTCTTGGTTGGCCACTGCTGCTTTTTTTATTTTGGCTTTTTGTACCTTTGTATCTTCGATGTTTATGTATAAAATCAATTAACTTATTAAAAAAACAATCTATGGACTATGAAAATGAATTGGATGCTTGAACCCTAAACAAAACTGTATTAAAATTTGGTGGTCTTTTTGCTATCATTTAATTATGTCCTTGGCGTGAAAACATAGTTTGTTAACCGGAAACTGTATTAGTCCCACCTACTAATAAATATTTAGATAGTATACCGATAGTTTGAGGGAAAATCTAATGGGGCCAGGCCCATTGGTTCATACAAAAGAGTTGACACTTCTGAGTTCTGACGAATGGAAGTAATGGACTGAAACCCAATGCCTATATACACCTATAGGAAAAAAAACACTTGAAATTATAAATTGTCCACGTAGAAGAAATCCTAAATAATAAGTTATTTCGAAACAACTTTAATTTTGAAGTGCGAAGGTATATATATCATTTGGAAAAAAATTGCCAAGGACCCAGAGAAATTTATTATTTAAATATGCTAATAAAGCCTTATATTAAACGATAGCTATGTATATAGTTACTAGTTTGTATAATAATATCTTTATCTTAATAATATTTTCTTCACATCTTTCTTCTTTTCTAATTTAGAAAAACAAAACTTTACTTAGCAAAGAAAAAAACCAAGACTTTCTGTATTATCTTTCATCTCATTTTATTGCCTTCCCTAATAATGACAATCAATTCTCTCTTACCCATTTTCTTTTTCTTTCCTTTTTGTTTCCAAACAAAGGTAAATGGTAAGTTTCATTTTTGTAAGGATAAAGTTTTTACGATTAGAATTATACATTACCAAAATTTGAATTCTGAATCCCCCTTAAATCAGAATAGGCCTTATAGAGCTAATAAATACCCTTACTAAATGGTAAATCTATTAAAATCATATATGGTTTAATCAGCTCCTTCTATTTGGTAGACATATTATGGTCAGGAACAATGCTTTATAATTTTCCAAAAATAATAAGTGTAAAAGCTCTTGAGAGTTAGAGTGTCACGCATTATTAAGAATAGTCATTTTATATCCCGTATTATAAAATTTTACAAAAAAATTATTCGTGTTTGTACCCAGCCACCATTTAGCAATTAACAGAACCCGAACATTCCAAGCAAGAAACCCATGAGTATGTGACAGATCTATTAGTACGGAACGTTTTCTTTTCAAGTGAAATCTCATATTATATGATAGAGTAAAAAACGTGTTTCAAATCGAGTAGGTATGAGTTCGATATAAATTACTTCTTAAGACAATTACAGTTCATTAGAATTTGATGTATTAAGTTAATTCACTTTAATGATGTGTTTCATATAAAAAATGAAGACATCATAAAAATGCAATTAAGAAAAAAACGAAATTTTATTCCAGTTGAAAGCAATGAGGTGGACCATTTTTTTCTAACTCTTTTTTATCCATGTCCACATCATCGACATGTTATTACCCATATCAATTTCATTCTCCAGAAAAGTCAGTTTTTATTTAACTTAAAAAGATTAACATATTAATGCTGAAGGTCTGAAATTAATAACTATCCATAACACACCAATTACCAGATTCATGCATTCTGACCCTTTATATAAGTCAATCAAATCCTCAAAAATTTTCTTCCAAAAGGAACCTTTAAAAAGTTCACAAAATGGTTCACAAGGCTGGATTTCCTCTGGTTCTAGGGCTCTTCTTGGTTTTATCTTTTGTGCTATCTTCCATTTCAGTGCAACCAACTATTGAGTCTCAAGGTTTTCTTTTAACTCTATGGAACTATTTCCTTGTATATGCTAGTTTTTATTCATAATTTTATAGCAAAATATTGAGTTATTTTCTTCTTCCATGTATTGGATAATGTATAGAAAGCCCAAAGGAGTTCACTCAAGAAGCGCACTCATTATCTCACAATAGTTTCCAAGATCAGGTATTCCTCAAAATTCTCAACATATCATATTAACTAAGAATTTTGAATATTTACACTACAATCTAGTTGATTTAAATCAATTAAATGTTGTGTTGTACGGAATATAATTCGAGTATTCAAATATTGGACAGACGTTGGAAGATGGTGGCAAGCTGTTTGATGGGGAAGATTGGGATTTAGATGATTATCCAGCAACTGGTCCAAATCCTCGCCATTCTTTTCCTCCACCTGGCATGTCTAAACGAAACCTTCTTCATGATCACCAAAAGCAAAAATTAGATTCATAGCTAGTTGGAGTGAAATCGATCTTCCGTGAATGTGGATCGATATATTGATAAATAATTGTCGGACTCTATCCAATGTTCTTTTTATTTGTAAGAATTAAATGAAGAATTTTTAAATAAATTAAAGTTACTTATTATTTGGATAATGATATGTTAGAAGCCTGCCAATAAAAATGGCAGAAATGTTCATATCATGTACGTCACATTTTATCTTTATCTCGTAGGATATGAGATATATATTCATATTTATTGGTGGAATCTAAGGTATGAATCATATGAATTTTTATCCTACTCTTAATATTTTATTTTAATTTAATCATATCCTAATTAGACTCTTATTAGACTCTAATTAGATATTTTATCGTTATTTTTTACTTACAAATTATAATATATTTCTTAAATATTTTAGAATATATTTTATAAAATTAAATTTTTAATTAATATATTAGATATTTCATGATAATTTTTATATATTCATTATAATTTAGTTTAATTATATATAACTAAATTTTATATTAAAAATTTCTTAATTTAATTAAAGGACAAACCCTATAAGACCATATTGACCCTATGGATCATATGACTAAAGATAAAGGTATTGGTCTAGTAATAAAAATTTTTTAGGATTCAAGATAGAATATGGATCCAACTTTTCAAATTAAGATATGAGTAGATCTACAAATACCTTACTTACCTATTATCATTTTGTGTCAAATTATTAAAATAAAGATATCAGTTTTGAAACTCTAACGATCGAAACAGTCGACGTCCGAATTCGACTATTCCTACATCTTATACTGTCATCCTTAATGCAAGCTACCAGATTAGAAGCTCAATCATCGATCCGAATGAAATAACACTCATCCCTAAAGTTCGACAGTTTTGGGCCCCCACGGTGTGATTGAGCCCAGCTCTGAACCAGGCCCATTAATTCTTTCGGTTTCCCATTTCGGGCCCGCGTGGAGAAAATAAAGAACCAAAGAAAAAGGAATGTCAATCATACAATTTTTTTTTATCATAATAACTTTATCTTAAAATTATTATTTTTTTCGATGGGGACTTAATAACTTTTCGAGTACAAAATTGAATATAAAAATAGTATTGTTTTACAATTGACGTAACAATGCATTTTCTTTATTCAGTTGGCATATAAATTGACATGATCATAATTATCGAATTTAATTATTTATTTTTTATAATTATTTAACAATGCTCATCTCTCTCCATTTCCGCGTCTCTCTCCCCAACTGAGACGAGCCTGGCAGCTGAAGCAACGCGTCGACGAGGTTTGCCCAATCACTACTAAACAAACGAAATTACCAGATCTGAGACGACCGATCGTTCGTCAACCGCATTGCGATGTCTGCCTCCACGATGTCGATAACGGCAAACGCCATCGGCCTTCGGAGGCCCGTCCTCGTCTCTGATCAAAGAAAAAATCTCGAAATGTCAGAGCTCTTCCCGGACGACGCTTAGACACACCAGCAGTCGATGCCAAATATGACTTCATGATCCAAGACCCGAGCCAACAGCAGTCGATTCGTGCAAATTCATATACAAAGTAGATAAAAATAATACCACGTGGTCTCTAAAGTTCAGAATGTTTTTTAGAACAAATTGTGATCATGTTGTTTCTTTTATTTGCTGAAATTATTATTTTCGTTTCCATTGTTTCGAAAAAGATACTTTCGTCCCCTAACTTTGCTTAATTATCACTCTTATGTCTCTAGTATCGAAATCGGAAAAAATCTCTGGTGCCGAGGAACCTAAAATAACATTTTTGTCCTAAGTCAAAACTTAAAAAAAATCTCAGAAAACCCCTCTCTTTCTCTGCTTCTCGCCGGAGTCCCTGTTTTTCCTCCTCGACTGGGAGCCACTCTCGCTGGAGTCCCTCTTCTTCCTCCTCGATCGAGAGCCATTCTCGTCAGAGTACAACGCTGACATCTACTTGGGGAGTAAGAATGTGGTCAACTAGTTCAACCTTCTCTTTCTGAGTTTTTTATTTTATTTTTGACTTAAAAGGTGAAAGAGACATTTTAGGTTTTTATTTTATTTTTGACTTAAAAGGTGAAAGAGATATTTAGGTCACTGGGACTTCAGAGTGATAATTAACCAAAGTTGGGAGACAAAATCCTTTTTTCGAAACAGTGGACAAAAATAGTAATTGCAGCAAACCCTGAGACTTAAAGGCAATTTGCTCTAATTTTTAACTATTTTAACTAGAAAAATTATTTAAATTTTTATTAAAAAAATAATTTCATGATCAAATAAATCATTTCATATGAGAAAAAAATATAATACCATGTAATAACAATATGTAAAGATATTAATACAATTTGATTATTTCATATAATTGGTTTATGCTATTTACCGAATCAAATTTGATTATTTTTTTACTTCTTGGATCCTAATTTATATCACCACTAAAACTAAAATCTCTTTTACGGATTGTATGGGTCTGGAGACCAGAGATTTTAAATTTTTTCAAGCCACAATTTAACAAATCTCTGAATTCCAATAACTAATCAATATATAACTTATCATTGATCATTTTTTTTGTCAAATATAAAATTTATTAGCCCGCCAAATTAAAAATGACCCTTAAACCCTAAGAAAATGTTAATAGCGCGCCAATTGTTGAAAAAACAAAAATTCCCCCCAAAATAATTTGAAGCTTCCTCCTTCGCTTCACCTCGATCTCCCATTTTCCATTAATTTCCAAAAACCCAGAAGAAAGAAGAAGAAAAGGTGTAGAAAATGGCGGATTTCGACCCTCCGTCCTTCTCTCTGGGCCTGGATTTCGACGCGGACCCGCCCGAGCTCCGGGTTGCGGACTCCGAGGAAGAGGATGAGCTGTGGGCCCACCCGGACCCGCCGAAGAGGGTACTGAAGCGGCTGAGGCGGGGACACGTGGACGGGAGGCGGGACGAAGGGGCGGCGTCGGGTTGCGGCGGCGACGACGACATAGAGGAGTTCTCATCCCAAGAGGATCTTATAATTGGTAAATAAAAATATGTTTTATCTTTTAATTTGAGAAAGCTTCGAAATTGGTTGATTTTGTTAGTAACTTTTTATCCAATGGCAACAATGGGTTACATGTCTAGGAACAATTAGCTCGTTATGGTATCATGTTTGAATCTTAGCTAGCAATGCACAACCGTTTTAAGTTGGATATGGAGATTCCAACGGATTTTGTTAGTATCTTAATATCCAACATTAACGGGTCTCGCTTTGATACCGTGTTAAAATCTCAGCTAGCAATGCAAAACTGTTTTCAGTAGGATGCGAAGATTCTAACGGCTTTACTGTGGGTGTAGGGATTCTTTGTTGGATGTTATAAACGAAAGAATGGGGAATGGAGGGTGAAGAAACTGAAATTAAAGTTGGGAACTTTAATGGTGAAAATTTTGGTTAGTTGTGGTGGCAAATGATTTAGGGATTTGTTTTGCATGTTTATGAGTTGGGTAGAAGTTTTGTTTCTTCTCAGGTTATAACGTAATTTGAGTTTATTGGAGAGGAGAGGTATGTGAATCCAAAGGTTTAAGGAATGGTGATGAGATCAATGTTGGTTCGAAAAGGCATGTCGTATTGTATGAGTGCTCGGTTTTGGTCGTCTTATCAGGATGGGTCTATCCGAATAGGTTTAATCAGAGAGGATGCAAGTGCATTTGTTGCTGGTAAAGTATCATTCTGGTTGAAGCTTGTTGGATGAAGAAGCATCGGTTTTGGCATATACCGTTGTTGACAAGTGCTATTGTTTTTTGATGCCAGATGCGTGTCTGTCGAGATACTTCAATTCCGTGAGCAGCAGTTCCAAGGCACCACTTCGTGGTTCTGGGGTTTTTGCTGCTCCGTCATCGAGTAATTCGAAGGGGAAAAGGAAAGAACCTGCATCTGATGCCCCTGCCTCTTCTGCCTTAGAAGCTGGGCACAAAGGGTTGATGTTCCCCAAGTTGACTCTCAGTCCTCTCAGAAGATTTCAGTTAATTGATTCTGATTCCGACAGTGACGAACCTCCCAAAGGTGAAGGCGTGAAGTGTAAAAATCATGCATCTGTAGCATCCTCAATGACAAATAGTTCTACTTCATCTGAGCAAGCGAGAATGACAAAAATGGATAAGCAACAGAGTGAGGATCTATGGAAAGACTTCCATCCAATGAAAAGTTCCCGCGTTGCGACGCCTGTTTTGGATGAGGTCTGTGATGAATATTTCCGGTCTCTTCAGAATAGGAACATCACTCAGAAACAAGGAAATGATTTTCGCGAAACTGGCAATCGAGGCTGTCAGCCAAAGGAAAATAGCAAAACGGGCTTTGATGAGACCTGCATAGTGGGGGAGCATCTTGCTCCGGCCCATCTGTACTTCTTCAATGAGGACCCCAGAATTCGGAGTCTTGTACGTGGCCGGTTACCCAACTTTTCCCCACTGCCCATGAGTAACAGCACAGGAGATCATCAGCCAAATGAATCAGCTATTGATTACATGTAGCGTACTTCCGTTTTTCTCCTCAAGTTTGCTGTTATCACATATTGTCGTTCACTCTTTGATCTGCCTGAGCTGCATAATAACTTCTTTCTGGCACATAATTGTTTGGCTTTCAGTGCTCAATTCAATGGAAAAGCATCGAGACCTTGCGGACCAAAGAGCAGTAATGGCAGCAAAGCTTCTACCAGGGGTGGAAGAAA